>PVKA01004762.1:34332-96283 GCA_004027165.1 Ctenomys sociabilis | reverse complement strand
TAGGAAAATAACAAGGTAGAAAGCATTAATTGTTGAATCTTTGATGTAATTCAGGTATAGAAAATAAGATACGTAAACAGCTATACTCTCTTAATTTACTGATAAGAGGCATATGCTATAATAATGTCTGTAAGTATAATATCATGTATGCACCTTCTATGATACCAAAACATTATGAAAACAGTTTGCAATGTATTAATTTATCAAATCCATCTTGTCAAAGTATCTTAAAACTGTCTCATTGATATCTGTACTTCAATAAAATAAAAATAAATAAATAAAATATTAAAAATATAAATAAAAAAAAAAAGAAATACCTCACCCTGCCCATCATCTTCCTGCCTGACCTTGAAGCTAACAGTACCTGCGCACAGTCTGAAGCAAATTGGAGAATGTATTGACCCCAGGTTCATGATTATATGTCACTCTCTGGACAACATTACTCATGCCAGCTTCCCTGCACTGAACGGAGCAAAGTCCATGTGTGTTTAGGTCATGCCTCTGTCTCACACGGTGCACAGCCAACAGCAGGCTCAGGAAATGCATAAGACCAGAGATGAGGGCGCATAGCTCTACTGGAAAGACTGCCAGTTCATGGAGACAGCACCTGTGTGTACGCATTGGTACCTTTCCGGCTAAGTCTGGCCCTAACTTCCTGGTAAATCTCTCAGAAATCACCTCTATCCTCAGGAGTATTGTGGTACAATGATGTTTAGTTGGTTTTCTTTCTGGAATCCATGATAACTGAAGTAAATAATTTTTATAGACCTTAGATTTTATTATTATTATTATTATTTTTCTTAGCATTAGGAACTGAACTCAGGACCCTGAGTTTGCCAGGCAGTTGCTTATTCTACTGAGCTATCTGCCCAGAAAACCTTAGATTTTAATTGAAATCTTTTATCATGTAACTCAAATTGTTTTCCTTATACCAAATATCACAGGGAATATGAGAAAGGATGATTATATTTATTTTTCTCTCTTTTTTTTTTTTTTTTTATCTTTTTGAGACAGGGTCTCACTGTGCAGTTCAGGCTGGCCTTAAGCTCACTTTGTAGCTCAGGCTGGTCTCGAACTCACAGCAATCCTCTTGCCTCAGCCTCCCTAGTGCTGGGATTACAGGCCTGCACCACCACGCCCGGCTTATATTTAATACTTTAAATAATTCAGATATATTTAAAATTCAATATGCATTGATTGATTTACTGTCAAAATTTTAATTAATATTGCATGAATAAATATACATATGCACACATATCTCTTAGTTGGCCAAAGGTTAAATCATAGGAACAAACTGAAAAGTCTGTGGTTTTAGACACTAGATTTGATTAATAGCAGGATAATTTCTTTTTTGTAGGAGTATGAGATAATTAACACTACCACAAATCTTGGGCAGAAATTGTTTTAAAAAGTGGTAAAATATGGAAAATACTGTGGGATTTTCAAGACCATATCTGTTAGTTAAGGTTGTGACACCTGCTCTCCTGTAGGCTTGTAGAAGTGGGCAATCCGTGGGGAGTGGCCTCTGGGGTCACTTGACAAAGCAAGAAGGTGGTCTTCAGCAAGCAGCCTCAGCTGAAGGCTTGAGAAGTACCTGCACATGGAAGCAAGTCTGTCCTGGGAGGCCATAGTGCCAGCAGACGGCATTACTGGGGCCTTGGAGAGGTTTAAACAGAGGGCTGGCTAAGTCACACCCAAGCTGGAAGCAGGAACTAGAAGATGACGCTTATGAATTATTTTTAATACCAGAACCAGTGTGTACCCACAAGCCTCCTACCGCCCACACTCCCATATCCACCCCCCCAACCCCCGATTCACTTCTTGGTATTCATAGGGATTTGTCCCAGGACCTCTGAAGGTAACAAAATCTTGTTTCATGTATAAAATATTCCAGTAATGACAAAATGTGACGAATGTTTAAATTTTAAAACACTTTCACAGTAAAAGACGCATTGCCATTCATCCCCCTCAAAATGTTTCTTTACTTTGAATACACTTGCCCTACTGTCCTTGGCATTTGCTAAAGCATTCTGGAAATTCTCTTCTATGAGGCTCTTCAGCCACGGTCTGGTGACTGCCTTCATGTTCTGAATCTACTCAAAAACTTTCCCTTTCACGGCACATAGGATTTCAAGAACTTCCAGAAGTAGCATGGTGCCAGATCTAGTGATGTAGTGAGTGAGAACACACTGTAATTTTTTTTAAACAGAATTAAAATATAGTAAAAATAATATACTATTAGAAATGATACAAAATTTCACGAAACAAAATGGTAGGAATTCAGTAGTTCTTGACATAGTGCATGTTGTCATCAAATTAGTTGTTCAGATTACCAGGTATTAGCATGCAAAGCATTTGGGTTAGAGGTTCCATTCAGTCCAGCTATTTCTTTCCTGGATATTTTTCCAGAAGAATTGAAAACACCATACCACAGTGGTATCCGTGCACCCATGTTTATAGCAGTACAATTTGTCATCGCCAAGTCTTGGAAGCAATCCAAATGCTCACCAACTGATGAATAGATATAAAAAGATATATTTTCATACAATGGAATATCACTCAGCTATAAAAAGTTCAAGGGATTTGTAGGTAAATGGTTACAATGAGAAACCACACTCATAAGTGAAATGAATGAGATCCACATATGCAAATATTGTCTCCACAGTGTAAGTAACTGAAAGAGTGAAGAAAATTTAAAAGGTTCAATAGCCACTGTGAAAGGGAAAGAAACAGTTCAAAGGAAAGAACAACTAAGATAAGGGAAAGAAGAAAAGAAAAAAAGAAGGGAAATGTCTATCTATCTATACATATCTATCTATATATATAATAAGATATAAAGATATATGCATATATAGTAAGATATATATATCTTATATCCTATATATATATTTTACTTTTTCTAATTGTGATGTTTTTATGTGCTGCCTTTCCATTGGCTGGCACTTGGAAATGACATTCACTGTAATTTTTTGTCACACTTCATAAAGATACCTGTAAAAGACGACTTCCAGAATTACTTCAGTGTCATAAGAATGATGCAATAAGCATTTTTAAATCCAAGAGGACTATTTTTAGGGGGATTACTAGCAGTGTGTGTTTTCCTGTCATACATTCTTAAAAATGTAAACATTGGTTGTTTTTTTCCACCATGTCTCACAAACACAAGTCTCACAGTACTTGTGTTTTTCCACCACATCTCACAGTGCTTGCCTATGGCCTACAGGGATCCTCACAGGCACTTCGTGGGATCTTCAGATTATGTCTGTTACCCAATATAATATAAATGCGAGATAAGTCGTTTTTATCCAGTGTTGTCTGGGGAATGATGCTGGCAGAAATAAATGCCAACCCATCCAGTACTGGAGCAGTCTTCCTTTAATATTTTCAACCCTAGGCCAGTTGCACCTGCAGAAATGGAAGGTTGACTGTGCCTTCACTGGAAGTCTGGATAGGGAATCAGCACGGCTAGAAACCTCTCAAGTCACAGCTCATTGGTGTGTTCAGGTGGAATTTATTCTTCCACAGGGAAATCTCTTTGTTGCTGTCAGTGCCTTCAGTACTTTGGGTAAGGAACACCCCTGTTACCCTCTTCCAGATCCCCAGTTCTAGGTGCTAGCCATCTATATAGGTGTCTATGTAATTACAGATTCACCTTTGACCATATTGTTTGGTTTTTATGATAAACCCAACCCATTGACCCATACCACCATCACTGGCCCTCCCACAGCTTCTTCTGTGGACAGCTGGATTTGAGAATTCCATGGTGTGTCTTAGTGTGCATATGTATACATTTTGTGAAAAGGCTATAAGGATACTTATTTTAAATTTTTCTTTAAAATGTTAGGTATCTATGACAGTATTAAGTACTCATCCATTTTAATGATAGTAAAATCTTCCCCAAATGACAGAGTCAAAATACATTTCATAATTCTAAGCTGACCTGTTTCAGCAAGCGTTGCACACATCACAATCATGATCACTAGCAGCAGTGAGGAGGAGCAAGCAGTGGTCCACACCATCTGATCTCACAAAGGACAAGTGACACCCATAGAAAGAGTAATAGGTAAGGGTAATCAGGCTTGTGACTAACTTAGTCATAGGGGGCTAGGGAAGCGCATGCTGTAACCATGACTATTCAGCCAGACGGTGGTTTCTTTGGGCTTTAAAAGCCAGTGGCTCACAATTAACATGCGTAGGCTGGAGGCACTGGGGAAAAGCTACATCCCCACTCATTTGTTTAACTTTTATCTTTGAGACAGGATCTTGCTAAGGTACTGTGTTGCTCAGGCTGGGCTTGATCTGGCCTTTCTTCTGCCTCAGCCCACTGAGGGTTAGGGTTAGAGGTCAGCACTACCTCGAATTTACAGGGCAGCCACTACCTGGTTGACTCATTCATTTGTCTCTTATGCATTGCTTTTCTACTCATATTTTTGAAAGAGCGTTTTTATATTGCTGAGCCCCAAACAGAGTGAAATGGAACAGGAGACCCAGGGCAGCACTTGCGGGAGGCGGGCCGTGTGGGAGCAGGAACCCAGTGAGAAAGGTCTGAAAGAAGAGATGCTTGGGGCAGGGGTAGGGGGGAGGCAGAGAGGACAAGGCCTGTGGGTCGTGGGAGAGAACCCGCGATGCTCCACTTCCTCCTGGACTCAGACTGGGGTCGGGAGCAGGGGGGTTTCCTGGAGGAGGTAATGCCTTTGTCTGTGTGACTGTAGCCCTCAGATCAGAATTCTCTTTGGATCTCTAGTGAGAAGTTTAAGGAGAGACTCAGGGATGCTAGACACGAGCCATCTTGACAGGACAGGTATCAACCCATTTTCAACTGTTCCATTATTTCCTGGCCCGTTTCCATGCACACTGGTCACTAAAGGGAATGACCGTTAGCTATGTTCAGAGATTTAAAAATCTGACACCAATCCAAACCTCCAGGTTGTTGGAAGAAAAGTCCATGATGTGATCCATGTGGACCTAGCCCTACAGCTTCAGTTTTGTTGGGTTCTGTCCACTCAGGTTTTAAAAGTGAACCAGCAGTTGCTTCTTTTTCTTCTTCTTCTTCTCCTCCTTCTCCTCCTCCTCCTCCTCCTTTTTCTCCTTGTCCTTGTCCTTCTCCCCCTTCTTCCCCATCTTTTCCTTCTTCTTCAACAAATATTGGAAACAAAGAGAAAGGGCAATACAGATGGTACAGAGTTTCAAAACAAGAATAAAAGTTAATAAAAGTTGTTTTATATATTTGCATCATCAAATCTGTCGTTCAGATTAATAGATATTCATATGTAAGTTTGGTCAAATAATTAAACATTAACATTTTCGGTAAACCTTAATTTTCTTTTACTGTCATTTTTATTTTTTATTTTTCAAAATTTGTTTTGACAAGATTATACTAATAAAAGAACAAGGTGAGAGTTATTCAACTGTGATTTTTGTACTGCACTTTGTTGTCTTCGATGTAAGAACCTGAAAGAATAAATAAAATTTGAAAGGAAAAATAGATAAAGTAAAATGGACAGAAACTAAATATAAAGAATAAATAATAAAGATGAAGGAAAGGAAAAAAGGCAGCAAAAACAGTAAGCAGGAAAATCATGTACGAATATATTCAGGATAGCTACAATAATTTATTATTTATTTATTTTTTAAATGTATTTTTAGCATAGGGTTTATAGGATCTCACTAAACAGATCAGACTCATAGTGATCTTTCTGTTTGCAGCTCCCCAAGTGCTGGGATTACAGGCGCATGCCACAAAGCCCAGTCTGTCCTTATCTCTGTGTGCCCCGGGGGTGGGGCCTGCATAGCACCGTGAACCTCAGTCCCTGTATCTGCCTAAGCAGGTTCTTTAGTCTGCTTAGCGATAAGATGATTGTGATACTAACTTCCATCAGTTTTTTTTTTTTTTGAGAAAGTAGCAGTCAAAGTTTAAAATTTTCACTGTAAGTTTATATACTAATATCTATAATCTGAGCAGTTTCTTTCTGACTGCTATGTCTACGGCTGTCCTTGACCGAGAAGGCCTTCATTAATTCAACAATCACAGGGCTAGGAAATGTGACAGTCACAACAGGATCTCTCACAGAGACCTCACCATAAATCTCTGAGCAGATTTTCAGAGAAAGCACGGGCTCAGTTTTGCCTTGACAGCACCACCCAGTCTGCTGCCAGAGACCGAGGTGCATGTGGGCTGTGACAGGCAGTGCCCGGGCTTTGTCTGGGCTTCTTGCTCTTCCTCTTTGCTGTTTCTCCTCATCAGCTTTTTCTCTCTTTTTCTGTCAGCATTAAGAGTAAAGACCAAATATCTTTTCTTTTAAAATAAGCAAGTTATAATGAGTAATTGTCCATGATGATTGTTAAAAAAAAACTTTTTTTTGCTTAAAATCTAAAAGTTTAATCTATTTTCCCACCTGCAGACAAATGCCTATATATATATTATCATTGTTTTATTTTTTTGTTGCAGAATTAGTTTAAAGCTCAGTTTATTTTTATTTTTTTTTTTATTTTTATTTTTTTTTTTGTCTTTTTGAGACAGGGTCTCACTGTGCAGTTCAGGTTGGCCTTAAGCTCACTTTGTAGCTCATGCTGGTCTCGAACTCACAGCAATCCTCCTACCTCAGCCTCCCGAGTGCTGGGATTACAGGCATGCGCCACCACCCCCGGCTCAGTTTATTTTTATTTGTGATTTTAAAGACTTTCAGAAAATTTTAACAAAACTTAGTATCTCAGTTACATCTGAGGACTACAGGGAATTATTTCCCAAAGCAAAAAGATGAAATGTACAATTGTCTACAGGTTAAATTTTCAACTAACAAAAATAAACATTTGCAAAATGGAAGAAAGCCAAGACTGACACAGTGGTCTCCAGTGAGCAGGCTTTGCTGAAGCTGACTGAAGAAATGGAGGCATCTAATCTTTTTACTGTGCCCATCGGAAAGAGGCTTGCTAAGGGAATAAATGATTGTGTGGAGACCTCCCTGCTGGCATCAGCTCTGCCTGGTCTTGGGGTTGATGAAAATGTGGGGGTGGGTGACGGTGCTGTTAACTCCAATGCTGTTACTGTCTTGTCTTATCCCATCTCTCCTCCCCTGCTGCTCTACAGCAAAGTCTGCACAAAGGGGAAAACTATGAATAGCAGTATCATATTATTAACATCTGGATAATCCATTATCCAGCACAGAAGACTCATGGTTTAAGCTCAATGATTAACTAGAGTACACTTCATCTCTTTTCCTTCTGCTGACTTCTGAGAATACCATTTCCTGGATGGCCAAAGTGTAGGCTCAGGAGTGGGGCAGAGATCAGCCAATTCTTACCAAGTGCTCAGAGCCCACTGACCCTCTAGAGAGAGACTGCATGAGAGCTGGATGGGTGCATGCAGCTCACTGTGACAGCCCCTTGCAGAAATTCTGTTTCAATAACTGTTTCAGATTCAAATAAATGAGATTATAAATCACATAATGATAAAAATGTAAGCTGCAGAGTATGTTTCCCACACTTAATTTCTCTATTTGCATGTATAAAATATACACTTAATTTATTATCTGTAACTACTGATCTGTGGGAAAATCTCTAACACATGAGAACAAATCTAAACTGTCCTCTCAAAGAGGAGAGTCTGGGATGGGAAATTGTTATGGTTTAGATGTAGAATATTCTCCAGAGGTCACCTGTGGGGGGGCTTATGGAAGGTGTTTGGATCATGCCAACTCTAGCCCCTGGATTCACTGACGATGCTGCAATTTGATGACATTGTGGGAGGTGCTGGGACTTAGGGAATGAAGAGAGTACATCGGGGAGATGTAACCACAGCAGCTCTGCGTTATTCCTGATCCCATCCTTCTGGCTCCTTCCTTCTATCTCTGCTTTCTGGCTGCTGGGCAGCAGCACTCCCCTGCTGCCCTCCTCTGCACTGGTAGTACTGCTTCATCTCAGACTCAGAGGCATGGAACCGGCTATGAGCTGAGCCTCTGCAGCCATGAGTGGAAATTAATCTTTTCTTCCTAGGCTGTTCATGTTATTTTCATTTATGTATTTGGTACAGGGTCTCACTATGCAGCTTGGATTCCTAGTGACCCTCCTGTTTCCAGCCTCACCAGCACCCCCAGACTCAGTTGCCAGCTCAGCATGCCCTGGGGGCTGGGCTGCGTGGCATGCGGGATTGGGAATCAAATCTTGCACCCTGTGTTTGCCAAAACAGGTGTTCATGTTATTTTGCGACAGCGACAAGAATTTGACAAATAATATAGGGACCCTCATTTCTGCTTTGTTTTGTGCTAGGTCATTGAATGTTGAAAGATTCCTATCTATGACTTTATTACAAAGGTAATGTAATACAGATATGAAATATGCAAATCTTCGTTAAATGTGTTAAATATTAAACATTCTCTCCTTTTACATTATTTAATGTGATCATTGTCTTTTGTATTCATTCATTTATTCTTTAAAGAACTTTTGTCTCCAAAGCAACCTAGAAGCATAAATATAGCAGTCGAGGAATAGCTCTTTAAACCATGGTGAGCTGTGGTACACCTAGGGAGCTGGCCACACAGTTGAAATCAACATGAATGTAACATTTTCAGTTTATCTCTACCTTTAAGGACAAAATGGCAATGACAATCCAGTAATTCAAAAGGGACAAAATTCTAAGATTTGTGGCTGATTTTCATGGTGGATTTGCAGACATTAGTTTTAGACAATATGGTGTCTGTCTATTCCACTTTTTCAGTAACAATTTCATATTTTTTCAACAATCCTACCATGGTACTTATTTATAAAATGCATCACACTCTCTCAGTTAGATGGCTCTAAGGGGGGAGAATTAAAGAAGGACCCATCTGGGGGCTACTGCCTGGCTATGTTATTAGAAAGTTTACTGTGCAGTATGAGAACAGTAAGGACCAGAAATTTAAAGAAGTCAAAGACAAACAAAAAAGTAATCAGTAGAGGCTGGATATGTCTTAATACAGGCTGGACATGCTATTCTGTGTGATTGCATTTACTCTGTGCTTTGAGTCAATTACTTGAGGTCTTTGTTCCCTGCTATAAAGTCATCTTATGAGTCTTATGAGTGACATAAATCTGAGGTCATGGAGACTAAGCACATAATGCCCTCAAGTTGGGAGGAAAGCGCCACCTATTATGTTACTGTTTATTATTTATTATTTGCTATAGGATTTCACTGTGCAGCTCAGACTCATAGTGATCCTCCTGTTTTCAGCCTCTCCAGCATGGGGATTATAGGCATGCACTGGGGATCAAACCCTGGTCCCTGCGCTTGCCTAAGCAAGCACTTAGTTGGCTGAGCTATCTTACCAGCCCTTACTTTTCCAATTTATTGTGAACTCCATTGTCTAATTTTCTGAGTGTGTTAATACTTTAAGGATATATAACAAGGGACGTGTGTAAAATATTTTGCAATTTGCTTTTCTAATGAGGTTATTTTAATCATGAACAAAAATCCATTATTTCCTCCCTCCCTCCCTCCTTCTTGCCTACCTATCCTTCATTCATGCTTCCTTCCTCTCTCCTTATTTCTGAAATTCTATGCTATCCTGGGGTTATCACAATGACACTAATGGTTTTCTTTCCTTTTCATGAGAGCTTTATTTTCAGGATCACTGATGAAAGTGGCATTTTTTTTAATACTGTGAGCATGTTGCTGACATCTTGTCTGTAATAAATGGATCTGAGAGCAGCAATTAACCCTTGAAGCAGCCTGCTGTGTTGGCCATGGCCATTCAGGCCCCAACAGGCATCTGATGTCCCCCTTCCACCAGAGCTGGGGCGATCTGTCAGCCTTTCATGTTCTTCATTTCACCCACGTGGGTGATAAACCCAGTACAGCTGGTTTTAACAGCAGTGCATTGTATTTTGTGAAATATACTGAAAATAACAAAAGGACACAAAGAAAAATGTGACAAAGTGATCTACTATAGAAAATAAGTGTATTACCTTGTCTTTCCAAGTGAAGGAATTTAAAATAGCATTTAATTTTCCCATTATTTTCTTCCTTGTGTTCAATTTTATGTCATAGTTTTCTTTTTATAATCTAACTTCATCAATTTTAAATTTGAGATTTTTGTACACTTTTAAGAACTGCTTCAAATATCTTGCTACTCTATTAAATAATGTGTTGAATATTCACCAAACTACTACAAAATAAAAATGAAAGACATGAAAAAAATTAAAAGGAGGTTCATTTGTGATAATGTTTTCAGTTAGACACAATAGAAATAGCAAGCCCATGCTGCATAAGACAAGGGCTGCCGAGCTCTTACTAAGAAAAAGGTGACAGTGATCACTCTTGTCATTTAGAAATCTTTACATTACAGGTAAGGGCTCCTTGATTGTATAAGCTGAATAGTATTGAAGTCTCTTTATTAAGCATTTAATATTAATTGTCCTTTTAAAGAAGTATTGACTAGTTTAATAAACATTAATGGTGTTTGTAATGATGTGGAATGAGACCCATAAATCAAATGATGTGGGCAGCACACTGATTTTTTCAACATTTTTTTTTTTTTATGTGTGTGTGTGAACTGGGGATTGAACTCAGGCCCTTGTGCTTGCCGGACAAGCATTTATTCTACTGAGCTATATCGTCAGCCTTCTCTCAACAAGTTTTGAGACCTTTAGTTTTACTCATTTGTCTTGTCTTACTGTCATCCTTGGTGAATATTTATAGACTTCAATGAAATGAACAGTGGGTTTTTCTTTCTTTGCAAGTTTGGAATTGATGGTGTTTATGATATTAATTTAATGAATCACTAGCTTCTATTTAGGTCAAAAATTCTTTTTTGTTGTTGTTGATACCAGAGATCAAACTCAGGAACTTGCACTTGCCATGCAAGCATTTATCCCACTGAGCTATCTCCCCGGCCCTCATAAATTCTTTAGTTTCTATTGTTTACATGATTTTTCAGTAGTACTGTGAGGGGCCATAGTCAGTGCTGGCCAATCTCAGATTTCAGAAATATCATCCATTGCAGCTGATAAAAGCATGAATTTACCATTACAAACTAAATGTTTGGCTCATTTATATCTTCATTGAACTTAAGAAACATGTGCTGATACAATTTCATTTATTATCATATTTTGGACATTCTTTCTTTTTTCTTTTTCTTTTTCTTTTTGTACTAGGGATCAAACTCAGGACCTTCTGATTCCCACGCAGGTGCTTATGCTGCTGAACTATCTCCCTGGCCCCTTTTGAACCTCCTTTATTCGTTTTTATTTAACATTAAATTTGGGGAAATTGACTTAAGAAATAGACCAGGGCAGAGGTGATTAGTGTCTTCCCTGGACCCGAGGGGATGCTCTGTTTCTACATGCTGCTCTTTCACCTGACTCTTCTGTACAGAAAATTATTACTGAAATGTGAAATGTGGAGCACAGTGACAGATAATTTTAATTGCATAGGTCATGATCTCTCAGTGAAAATAATGAAAATATATTGAATTGAACGAAGAAAAATTCCCCACAATGAGATATTCTTAAGTATAACAATGTAGTAGCATCAATTTGTAGTATAATACCTGTCAGGGATTTCCACTGAATTCTAATTTAATGAAAATACTGCTCCACATAGAATAGGAAAACAGTATTAACCATACACTTAGGCTTCCTGTAGTTCTGTCATTATCACTTTTTTTTAAAGCAGATTCAACTGAAGAGGAGAGTACAATCATTTTAAAACATCTAAGTAAATTCTCATGTACAGTAGTCATGAAAAGAAATCCATCACAAGCAGTTTTGCAGTATTTGTTTTACATAAGTAAATGCCATTTAAAATTATGAGATCCATTGAATAACTGAAAGAGAATTTTCAAACTTTAGCGGCACATTACACAAAATAATTGCTGTCAGCTGAGTGGATAAGTCAGAAGCTGACATCAAGACGGGATTCTCACACTTTAAGACTTAACTCAAGCCCCCTTTGACACTGGCTTATAATTGTTCTCAGGTGAGAAAGTTGTTTGGCTGTTTCTGACAGGTCAGATGAGGGAAAGCTTGGTTTGCCTTACAGTCAAAATCGGATGAAGGAAGGGTATCAAAAGTTTTATATTGAAATGAATAGGCAAAAATGAAGGTTACATGAAGAATTTGAGTGCACTGAGAAAAGTGTTCGACCTGTATTGAGGCAGATGAGATGCTTATGGGTAGCTATTCCACTCCAGACATGATGATTGTGGTCTCTGTCTTGACATCAGTCATTCATGAACGAAGGTGATTCCTGAGTTCTTTCCATCCTGGATGTTATGGAATCTACAGAACCCACCCCAGGAGACAGGGGCACTCAAAGCCCCCTTTATAACAGTTTAATGGAACTGATATTTTCAAACATGACAAATCTCATATTTGTGAACACAGATTTGTCACAGTGTGAATTAACACATATTTTACTATAATCTTTCTAAGACAAAGATGTATCTCCAGAAGATGGAAAATTTGCTTAAAAAAAAAAAAGAATTAGAATGCAAAATAAACTTCGAAGAGGAGACTCACAAGGCCGTTGTTCATGTACCAGGAAGGTGGACCTGACCTCTCCTGGCCCAGGCAGGAGCTGATCAAGTGTCCTCCTGAACAGCACCACTCTAAGGCCTGTGAAAAGCAGAGTCTCAATTGTTTCTGAAGAAAAGAAGAAAGCATTACTCCCACATTTTTCTTAGCACATTTTCTTAACAAAACTTTACATGTACATTTTACCTCTTTGAAGTGTTTGTAAATTTTTTAAAGGTTAAATAAACCTCTTTATGGCTTTATAGTCCAGGAATATCTTTCTGAAGGGCCTTGGGTCCATCTTTTTGAAATGTAATCATCAAAGATCGCCTACCCATCTCCCAGTTTCTTTGGGAGGACTGGAGCTTAACTACGGTGGGTGCCTTGCTCTGAAGCTACCTTTTATCAGAAAGATGATAGAAATTTATTTTTCCTTTGGGGAAAGCTAATTATCCAGCACAGATGGCCACCCCAATTACCAAGTGTATTTAGAATGTACTGCACGTGACAAATGGAGCTGTCAAGTCCTCTTACGTGAGGACTAATTACTGCTCATCTTGAGAACACATAGAGAATGGGCTGCTTCTGCTGGGCTGTATAAAAGTGTGAACTTCTTTTTCTTTCTTGTAATCAGTTTAGCTGATTCCCTGTGATACACATCACATTCTGAATCAATGTCTACTCATTAATAAAATTGTTTTAGTTTGTTTTCTGCTTTTATGAATAGATTTTTTCGGGGGAGGGTCAATTGGCTTTATTTTTAATTATGTTTATGAAACACCTACTCCTCCATGTTTCTACCAGATCTCTCTTGCCCTAGGTTAAAAAATCACTTTACCAACAGCAAAGAAGAATAGATATGAACTATAAAGTACAAGTACAAGATTTCTCACGATGAAGATGGTACTAGGCCCCCGCACTCAAGACCTCCCAGCAAGCGAGTGGTCGGCCTGAGACACTCCAGTCTTGCTCAGTAACTCCCAAGAGCCCCTGACCATAAGCCTGCCAAGTGAGTGGGAATTTTTCCGATTTTCCCAGCATCCCCATGTGAGCCCAGTTTGGTGAGTGTGAGGGAGAGCCTTTGGCTTCCCCCTGTGCACTATGCATCATTCGGACCCCCTATCCCCAAGACCTACGAACAATTGAGACATCGGTGTGAGACACCCCAGACCGATTGCTGGGTAACTCAATAGAGTCTCTGCCCACATGCCCACCAAGCAAGTGAGAGGTTTTCTGAATGTCCTGCCAGCCGAACCAACCTCGCTCAGCCTGACAAGGGTGTGGGAGAGCTTCTGCACTCTCCAGTGCTCCCTGGACCAGGGATCCAACAGAGGGGAACCATAGGGTCACAGTTGTACCAGAAGAGCTACAGCAAAAAGGAACTGAACACAACAGTGAGATCCAGGCCAGGCATAACTGGACAATTTCAAACTTAATAGACTGATCCCTGAATCTCATAATGCACTAAGGTCGTAACTACACCACAGCTATACATGAAAGGTCAGTGCTATACAAAATGATAAAGACAAGGAGCAAAATGCAATCTCAGGCCTCAAGCCCATCAATTATAAGTGCAGAGGACACTAGCTCAGCTGAAAAGAATGAATTAACAGAGGAGGAAGCAAAGGAACAACAGCAGAAAGGTAAAGAGGAACTCAAAGCAGAAATAATTTGTAAATAAAAAAATAATTCTTTGAAATCATAACATCTGAAGTAGAGAATCAATTCCAGAAATATATAAAGGAAATCCAATTTGGAAAAGAAAACTCCATAGTAAAGGAATTAATAGCTACCTCTAAAGAAGGCATTGATAAAAAAAAAAAATAGAGGAGATAAGAAAAATGACAGATTCCTGAAATGATAAAAACAGAAAAGAAATAGATTGCATGAAGCAGAGTCAAAAATATATAGAACTTAAAATGTCAATCACGAGTGTACAAAACTGTCTGAGCGAAAGCGAAGATCTTGAAGATGCCAGCACAGGTAGTGAAAAGGTGAGAAAGGATCTCTTAAAAACAACGAGGATGCAGGAAAAAATAATCCATCACCGGCCCAACCCAAGATAGTAGAGTGGACTCTACCATCTTCCTGTATCCCGCCCACGTGGCCCCGACCGAGAGAACAGCCAGAGACAGCGGCTGACTCCAGCGACCTTCTGGATATCGCCAAAAGCTCTCCCAGTGAGTGGGAATTTGCATGACTCATGAGGCTTCCCAGATCATGAGTGTGTGGTGAGTCTGAGGGAGAGCCTTTGGCTTCTTTCCAGGTGCGCTACCGGGATCCCCACCCGAAGCCCTCCAAGCCAGTAACCTGCCTAAAACCTCAGGATCCACTCACCAGCACCTCCCCCCTACGATCCCCTGCCCTAAAGCCCGTTGAGCGAGCTCAGTGAGTATAGAAATCCAGGCCCACCATACCGGACAGAAATTTCCCAGGGATTCCCTGTTCCCCCCCACCCCACTGCAGCCTGAGACCCAGCACAGCTTGGCCGGTGAGAGTTCCAGGCCCGCCGCACCAGAGAAACATTTCCCAGAGATTGCTGGTCACACCCCACGGCC
The DNA here is from genome assembly GCA_004027165.1 of Ctenomys sociabilis. Classification (NCBI taxonomy): domain Eukaryota; kingdom Metazoa; phylum Chordata; class Mammalia; order Rodentia; family Ctenomyidae; genus Ctenomys; species Ctenomys sociabilis. The sequence goes on along the minus strand of PVKA01004762.1, from coordinate 81,239 downwards.
CCAGACCCAGTGCAGATCGGCCTCGAGTGAGAACTCCAAGCCTGCCACACTGGAGGGACAGTTCTCAGCAATCCCTGGTCCCACCCCACGGTCCGAAACTCAGCACAGCTGGCCTGTGAGTGAGGGCTCTAGGCCTGCTGCACCGGAGGGACCTTTCCCAGCCTTCTCCAGACTCAGCTCAGGCTGGCTGACCCAGTACAGCCTACCCGGTGAATAAGATTATCCACTATCCTTTTGGGAGCCCAACAGACCCACCAAAGCCCAGGATCACCCACCTAGAGAGCGACCTGCCTGACACAGGAGGGCTGACTCTGGCAATTTTCCAGAACCTGGCCCCAAAGCCAGCCAAGACAGTGGGAATTTTCATTACCTGCTCTGCATCCAAGTTTGGTTCATGCTGGCCCAACCAGGGAACCAACAGAGGGGAAATCACAGGAGCTGCAGCAAAAAGAAACTGAACACAATAGCTAGATCCAGTATAGGCATACCTAGATAATCTCAAACTTAATAGACTGGCACCCAAATCTCATAACAAGCTAAGGTTATAGCTGCACCAAAGCTCTACACCAAACATCAAAGGTCAGTGCTATACAAAATGACAAAGACAAGGGGAAAAGCGCAATCCCAGACCTTGAGTCCATCAATAAGGGCAGAGGACACTAGCTGAGCTGTAATGAATGAAATAACAGATATAGCAGCAAAGGAAAAACAGGAGAAAGGAATAGAGGAAATAAAATAAGAAGTAATTCCCCAAATTAAAAAAGAAATATCTGAATACACAGTATCTGAAATAAAGAATCAATTCTGGAAACATTGGGTAGAAAAACAATGCTCACCTGGAACAAGTGCAGCGAGCACAATTCCAGCTGAAACGTACCAATTAACAGCATCTGAAGCAAAGAAACAACAGCAGAAAGGTCATGAGGAACTTAAAGCAGAAATAATTTCTGAAATCAAAAAAGAATTATTTGAACAAAAAGAATTCTTTGAAATCATAGCATCTGAAATACAGAAACAAGTCCGGAAATATGCAGAGGAAACCCAACTTGGAAGAAACACTGCAGAAAAAGAACTAATTACTTCTAAAGAAGACATAGATTAAAAAAAAATTGAAGATATCAGAAATACGATGGATTCCTTGAAGGAGCAATACAGGAAAGAAATAGAATTCATGAAAGAGTCAAAGAGATATAGAAGAACTAAAAATATCAATCATGAGTCTAAAAAACCCTTTGAGTGAAAGCAAAGACAGAGTTTAAGATCTTGAAGATGCCAGAGCAGCTAGTGAAAAGGTGAGAAAGAATCTCTTAAAAACAATTGAGAATGTAGGAAAAAAATAATCCATCACCTGCAAGATGATGCCAGGATGAACAATGTGAGAATATTGGTGTCAACAAGAATGAAGGAGTCAATACAAATGACATAAACAGAATATAGGGAGAAGTAATCGCAGAAAACTTCCCAAATATGAGGAAACAATCCAACATTCAGGTCACCGAAGCATACAGAACACCAAATAACTTCAACCCAAGTAAAAACACACCGAGACATATAATAGTTAAGATCCCAGAAATCCAACACAAAAATAATATACTGAAAACTGCTAGAGAGAAGATCACATTCAAAGGAAAACCCATCAGAATTACAGCTGACTTCTCTTCACAAACAATGAAAGCAAGGAGAGCATGGACCAGAGTTCTTCAAGTCCTCTGTGAAAACAAATTCCAGTCCAGCCTACTATACCATGCAAAACTCTCTTTCAAGTTTTATGGAGAAGTGAAATACTTCCATGATAAAGAACAACTAAAGAGTTTCAAGATGACAAAGCCATCCCTACTCAGGATACTGTAATATGTTCTAGACACAATGACTAGAATTCCACAAATGAGAATGGAAGGAACCCACTAAATAGCGCAAACAATTAAACACAGGATTCAAAGGAGTAAACAACAGCAGGGAAATATTATGACAATCATAAGTCACCACATTTCAATTATAACCATCAATGTATATCAACTAAATTCATCAATTAAGAGAGACTGCATAGTGGATTAGGAAATAAAACCCAACAATATTCTGTACACAAGAAAACACGCTTAAGTTGGGAGGTGTGGGTTTCTCCCAACTTGGTTTTGGATTTGTATCTTCCAGAACTGTGAGCCTAATTTCTTCTGTCTTCAGCTTTCCAGTTGGTGGGACCTCACTGGACAGCCATAGGAAATTACTGAAACCCTAGGAACCCAGCACAGTAATGTCACAAAATGACTTCACTGATTTGAAATTTGTTTTATTTAATTTACCATTCAGACATATATTTATATTCTTAGCTAAATAAGAAATACCTATAATGGAGTTCTTTGAAAATCTTTTTTTTTTTTTTTCTAGTTCACTCCATTTTTCTTGGTTTTTGAGGCCAACATCTCTCTTCTGCAGTCACATCAGAATCTTTCTATACATAAAAATATAATCTTAGGCTGGGGAGATGGCTCAGCGGCCTTCTCAATGAGTATTGGGCACACAGGTGATTTGAATAGCGGTCAGAGATGATATTTTTTAAGAATGTTTAATCATTTATTTATTTATTGATTGATTGATTTGGTACAGGCAGCTCAAACAGGGATGGCTCAATAGCCTTCCCAGAAAGCACAGGAACATAAGTTTAATCTCTAGTACCATATGCTGTACCAGCCACTGAACCCTGAGTGAGCTTTGCAGGTCACCTAAATCAGGCGTGGTGGTGCACACCTGTAATTCCAGCATCAGGGGAGCTGAGACAGGAGGATCACTATACGTTTGAGCTGCCTGTACCAAATCAATCAATCAATCAATAAATAAATGATTAAACATTCTTAAAAAATATCATCTCTGACCGCTATTCAAATCACCTGTGTGCCCAATACTCATTAGAGGCTTCCCCTTGTGGCAAGTACTCTTTTCCCTGACTGTTTCCTCAGTAAGAACTCAGCACACAGCTTTCCCATCAATCTTTGAGATTTGGCTGAGCTTGAGCAGCAGTATGGTCTCTGTACTATGAAGATGGCACGACTATTTCAAAATCCCACACAGAGGAACTCTCTCATGGATCTTAGCTGTTTTTCACTTTCTTTTGCCAGGAAGCTTCTTATGTTACAAATCCTTAGTCAGCTGTGTGCTCTTGCATCAGAATTCCTAGACAAAATCTGTTACAAGGCGCAGATTTTTTTCCTATTTTTGTTTGAGTTTGACAAAATTTATTTACTTAATTATTTTTTATTAATTTTATTGAGAAACAAATAGTAATGACACAGTTTCTAAACCGATTAGTAGGCAGCTTCAACAATTAATATATTTCATATTTTTGTCTTCATCATGGTTATTCATAGTACAAGATGTGGACATGAGATCCTGTCCAAATATTCTTAAGTATGAATCTTTCTTCTCATTGAGTTAAGAGAAAGTAGCTGCATATCTATCCTATTTTGTATATACAGATACAAAATGATCCTTCATTTATATTCCCTTTTTGTTTAGTTTTGTCAGAGATGAGTATTCATTCTGTTTCCATTTAAATATTGTAGGTCTTGCTTTATCTTGATCTTAACCATCCAGAAGAAAAGTAGAAAAATGAGGTATAAAAAATAAAGACAAAATTTATTGGTTGTTTGAGTAATACATTCATCTCAGTCATTTCTCTCTCATCTTGACCTTATATTGTTTCATTTAGGTCAAGCAAAAAGTATGTAGGAGAGGGACGTTATTCTAATAAACTATAAAATGGATAAAAATGAATGTGTTTGCCTATGTAAAAGTAAGTTAAAGTTAAATTCATATTTATTTTTATATTTTAGGGAATGGTCTACAGGGTGTTCAGGGTCCCACTACTTATCAGACTCATAGTGATCGTCTGTTTACAGCCTCCCAAGAACTCAGATTACAGGCCCGAGCCACTACACTCAGTCTCAATTGCTGTCTAAGAGCACCCCAGAGGCGGAACCAGCATGGCGGGCCTGGGGTTGGAACCTCTGTCCACTGAGCCTGCTTGCAGTTGCTTTAATCTGCTGAGCTATCTGGCCAACCCTCAAATTCATGTACCTTGATATAATAAAATCATGTAAGAACTAGTAGTTCTATATACATTTCCATTGTTTTACTTGGAGCTTAATCTAAACTTTAATGTAAAACAATTTGTTAGGCATATGTGTAAGTTTCTTCTCTGGAGGTACTACTTATTTAAAAAGATCAGCAAGTAACTACCACCAATAAAATAGCCTGACACTGCCTCTAAATTTAACGTTGTAGGTTTTTTTTTTTTAATTTTTAATTTTAATTTTTTGATTATACTTGTAGTGATCCACCTGTTTACAGCCTCCCAAGTGCTTGGATTACAGGCGCACACCACCATTCTCAGTCTCAATTGCCATCTCAGCGCAGCCCAGGTGCTGGGCCCAGCAAGGCAGGCCTGGGGATCTAGTCCCTGGCTGCTGTGCCTGCTTGGAGGCATTCTAATCCTCTGACCTATTTGGCCAGCCCAACATTGTAGTTCTGAAACAAATAACTATAACATTTTTCTCTTGCCTGAAACTATGCTTTTAAAGATGTGTTTAACTGTCACATTAGAAAGTCCATATACAATACAAAAATACAAAACATATATAATACACAGGTTTAAGATTATATGTGATGAGCAAGTCAATAAAATATGTTTGAAGATGTATTTTCTTTCATTTTCAGTACCTACAATATACTTCAGTAGTGGATATGTGTATACTTAAAGTGAATATTTTTAATTGTTCTAATAAATTCTGTAATGAATTGGATTCAAATTGGATTTAACAACTTAAGGGCCAGCCAGATAGCTCAGTGGGCTAAAGTGTCTGTTTAGGCAGAGTGCAGCTGCTGGGGTTAGATTTTAGGCTTGCCTCACCCCCTCACCCCCTCTGGGCACACTGAGACAGCGATTGAGACTGGATGTTGTGGCACACTCCTGTAATCCCCTCTCTTGGGAGGCTATAAACAGGTGGATCACTACAAGTCTGGTCTATGCTGTGAGACCCTAAACACCCTATAGAGCCTTCTCTATATAAAAACAAAAACAAAAAAAACTTAGTAGCATAAACACATAGACAAAGTTACAGAAAATGCATCTCACTATACTTTTCATCTTTGTACAGTGTTAATTTTCTTTGTATTTATACCTTTTAAAAAATGAAAACCAGTAAAATACTTAAGCAACATTATGTTGAACTTTTTGGTGGTGGTCTGTATTTTCAAAGAAACAGCTTCCTTATGATTTGCCTCAAGTTCTGGTGGAAATGCTTACAGGAACTAGCTAATAAACAAAAACCAAGAGAAGCACATTCAAAATACTAATTTACTTTGGTAGCAAATGGCTGTTGTTTGAAGACTGATGAAGTTGGACAAGACTATTAAGGTGACATGGGATGTTTCTATTGACATAAAAATTAAAAAGAATGACTTTCTGTATAAGAGCTAAGCATCTGTGTCCACTGACAGCAATGGAGTACCCAATATACAAAGCAAATTTCAAGGGGGCAAAAATGTTGTTTACTTTCATTTAGGTTTACTTTCAGTCAATAGCTAAGCAATGCTTTTTCTCTGACATAACACCCTCCCCTTTTCTCTAATGCTGTTCCTGGAAGCCAGATAGTTTCAGAAGTTAGGGAGTTAATTTAGGAATAACTGCTTGCAGTTTTACACAGACAGTAACTTTTTGCCTCCCTCACAGTGTTCTAATAGTTATGCCTAAATATATATGCAATTCTTAGAAAGGTACCATTTCTGATTTCTTTTATTATCTGTAACCTTTGCAAACTAGTCACATGAAAAAAACTACAGAATTAGCAAATATCTTGAAATCTTGTATAAAACAAATTACCTCTAATTTCAAACTCTCACTTATTAGTGTACCACTCAATCTTAAAAAGAAAAAGAAAAAGCAGCTCCAAAGAGTCTTGTGCCATCTTTGAAAAAGGAAATTGTTCCTTTTAACTATACACCCGCCCCACACCCTAATTCAAAGCACATCATGAACCCGTCTTGGTCATGGACATTTTCCAAGATGAGATTTTGTATTTCGTTCCCATAGCTTCTGGTTATCAGAAAACCCACGCTTTCCTTTATTGAAAGAGTTTGATCCAGCTGGCGTTAGTATATCCCTCCCAATATTTTTCATTCTCATCTTTGCTTCTGGAGGCATTTCCTCTGGTTCACTGTCTTCATGTTCATTAAAAGCTGCTGCTACTGAAAGGGGTTTTGGAGCAAGAGTTGGAACAGCTTCTTTAGGCTTACTTGATCCAAGTTGGATGGACGTAGCTGATGCTGTTTTTGTTGTCTGACTACCAAACTTGATGATCTTTGTTGGCTTTGTTGGGAGGTTCTTCTTCCTTCTGTAGCTATCTTCTTCAGCTGATTGCTTCTCAGCGCTGCAACTGGAACTTTCTCCTCCATTACTGGGAGAAACAGTTTTAGTTTGCACAGGTTTTTCTGTTTCTTCTTCAGGTCCTCCAGTGGCTCCAGCTAGCTTTGACTTCTCTCCTCTCTCACCTTTTGATCCAACATTTTTCTGTACATGGCCAGTGCAGAAAGTTTGTCTGACACTTTCAGGGGTAGAGAATGCTCAGCTCCAGGGTGTGGTCTCTGGTGAAATCCACAGGATAAGGAAACTGTTCTGAGGACAAATTCAGTGTTCCCATGAACAGAACACTTCTCCTTAGCTATTTCTACCCCAGAGTGCTTCTTTTAACATCAGGTTTCTCTTAAGGTGTATAAGATTGTTTGTGGGGAGGCACTGAAACCACAGAATGGAGCACTGATATTTTCAGTAATTGATTTCTATACTATAATAGAAAATTCAAGCTGTGGAAAGCTTTTGAAGTTCACACACATTATTCACTTAATTAGAATTACTTTATTACACATTCTCAGTTAGCAAACATGTCACACACATCTATAATTTAGGAGTGCAAAATAAAAATGTAATAAATTTTAATTGCAGATATAATTTTAAGGAAACCAAATTTTGTAAGCAATAATCTGACTTCTCAAGGTTTCATTAATATAACTCAGGAGGCCACTGGTTCAGTCATTACGATGCCACACAGCACCTAATAATACTTTTGGCTGAGCAGGAGAATTGCAAGGCTGTTCACCAGGGCTCAGATCTGGAGAACTAGAGGCCTCATATGTTCTTGATCTCCTGTGGTCATAAGAACCAGCTCAAAAAATTCAATTCCACAGGCAAGCTCAGAAAGCACCAGAATTTAATTGGGAGTGGTCCAAAGAACTGAGCCTTTCCTGTAACACCGTGCTCAATTTGCCAGCATTTTTGAAATTAGACAAGAATCTTCACTAGGAGGTCAGACCTTTGCAAGATGATCTATCATGCAGACGCTTAAGGGACAATTCTAAAAAGTTCTGCCTATTAAAAGCATCTTTCAAAATCACATCTGAACTTGAGAAATGTTCCTTCTTCAGTGATTGAGGCCAAGGAAGCACTTAGGTTTTGGAGAAGTTGAGTTTATAAGAAATCGCCTATTTTTCCATTAAGATGAGAAAGAGGATGCCAACTGATGTCAGGGCACCTGTGACTGTGCTGAGCTTTACATCATCTAACCCAGCATAATCTTCTAACCCATGCTGCAGTCTTCTAAACCAGCCAGTGCTACTAAGGAGCTGGTCATAAAAACACAGTATGAAGAGAGTACGGACTTGAGATCTTGATCCAGGAAGGAGAGTTATAATCAAGAGCAGAAAGCATTAGAACAGAAAGAAGCAAAGAAACAATGTCCCCAGGTTGCGCTAGCTCATCTTGGTTGTTCCCTGGATTCAGATGCTACAGTGACGGAACTGGTAGGGTAGCACCATCATCAACTTCTCAGCCAGTGATGAGTTGATAGGTGAATGGGGTACAGTGTTGTGGGGCACAGCTGGAGGAAGTGGGGCATGGGAGTGAGACCTGGAGGACTTTGTTGTCTGTGCTTTCCTCACACTCCTCCTTCAGTTTCTACTGTTTGAAGACTATGAATGGAGCAGCATTCTTCACTGATGCCATTTCTGCTTGGAGCTAAGTGACCACAGCCTGAAAACTCTGAATCTATGAAGCAAAATAGCCCTTTTTCCTTTCAATGCACAATAAAATCCTTCTTGAATTCAAGTGTATTCATAAAAGCTCTTGGACACTTATTTTGACATGTAAATATTTGAATCAGCATCCTAACAAATTGTTCCCAGAAATAACAAAACAAGTTTACATTATTTTTCACTGCTGACATTATTTTTTTCTCTATATTTTGATGAGAGGTTTTGTTTTTTTCCACAAATTTTCAGAAATGTATATAGAAAGCTTTATATTTAGACACTGGCTTGAGCATTCCCTGGGGATGGCAACAGGTCCTTAGGAAACAGATACTATCCGCACATGTCCCAAGATCTTATACAGTTCAAAAAGACAGCACAGAGGCTGGCCTCCTCTCTTTTCCACAAACAACCTATCAGTTCCAACAGGGAAAGGTCTAGAAGCACAGTAAACCCTGAAAAGCATAACTTCAACTGGCTTGTATGTCATGGGGTGTATTTCTAGAATAATCCTATACAATAAATCTCAATACAGTTTGCATGCACAATTTTAAATTTTCTGCAGCAAGTAAAATTTTCTTGAGCAACTAGAAAGAAGCATCTGAAATAAAATTTAATAACATGATCTATATAGTGTTATCTATCTAAAATACTATCATTTCAACATACAGTGCATTCATTTTCAATATTTTTATATATAATGTCATTTTCTCAGCTATGTGGATATGCCAAGGATTGTTTTGAGTGCTGGGGCTATCATAGGAGAAAAAAACATATCTATATTTCTAGGATTGAGGCAATGAAACATGTGCCCATTGTACAACTTAATCATGGTATAATGAAGGGAGTGCAAGACACTGAGGAACTTAAGTGGGAAGAATCTGCCTAATGTGACAGTGATGCATTGTGTACCTTGCTAAAGAGATGGTCAACCTGGGATCCGTACCAAGGGTAAAGGATGCTGGGTCCTGGGTGTTCTGAAACAAGACTGCCTGTGGCAGACAGCAGAAGCCTTTGGATAAATGAAGATGATCAACAAGTCATTGGGAGGAATGGGAAGATAAGGCAGCAAGAACTGAGGGTCAGGTGGCTCATTCTTGTCTACAGGGTCATGGAAAATTGGGAAAGAGTTTGAAAACATTATTCTGACTATAGAGATTGTAACAGTGACAGAAAGCAAGTCAGAGGCTGGATATAGAGCTGAGGAAAATGACCCTAGGATCTACCTCTAATTGAATGGGGAAATGTATAAATGCATGTGTCATTACAGACACTAAGCTAATTGTATTTGGTGATAGTTTGGATGTTGGTGATGAGGGAGGGAAACCAGCACCTGTGTAAACACTGAGCACCTAAGAGGGCCCATTGCTATTTTTTCTCCATGGTGGTCTCCCAATTAATGTGTGCAGTATGGAAGAGGATGGAACAGACATGGAAACTATGTCTCAGCCACTTCTTCAGGACAATGGGAAATGGTCAATGTGAAGTAGGATTGTAGTTCTTGTGGGAGGCGGGGACAAGAAGAGGCAAAGTTTCAAAGAAATGAAAAAGTGAGGGTCAAACAGTTTGAGTTTGAGTTTGAATAGAGAGGACAGAGAACAATGAATATGAGTCCACAGTCTGGATATTCGGCTACATAACAATAGATATTTAGAAACTAAATCACTCATGTGTTAATGGAAGTTAGAGTTGCATGTATTCATTGGCAGTATACAAGGACAGAAGAAGAGTTTCACATCATCAAAGTCTTTGAAACCCAACATCTCATGAAGGAGTCAGGCAGAGGAGCCTGATGCCAAACTAGGGATTTCAGAAGGGATCCCAGGATTGGCATGTCAGCACCCACAACAAAGTGTGAGGAAGGATACCGTAAGTGCGGTTACAGCAGGGTTGCCATTCCTGGAGTCTGGTGAAATGTGAATCATAGGTGCCCTCAATTAGAAGAATCCAATGATGGATCCTTCTCCATTTTAAAGATGGAGAAAAGACACAAACATAGAAGTAAGAAGTGTAGAAACCTCTTTGGTGAAATTCTGTTGTGAATTTTAAACTCACCAAGGGAGAATTAGAGTACTATGATGAACTGAAGATTCAAAAAAAATGATTTAGTTTTTCTAAGGAATGTACAATGGGCTCAAGGGTAGAGCCAGAAGGTGGCTTCTTGCCAGAAGTGGCACACTCATCATCAGAAGATAGTGTGTGATAGGAAACATTTTCAATGTATTTATTTTTACTTCTTCCTCTTCTTTTTCATTTTTTTTTTTTTTTTTTTTTTTTTGCATTTTAGGGAAGGTTCTATAGGGTGTTTCAGGGTCTCACTAATAGGTTTGACTCATAGTGGTCTGCCTGTTTACACACTCCCAAGAGCTGTGATTACAGGCATATGCCACCATGCCCAGTCACAACTGCCATCTCAGCGTGCACTGGGGGTTAGAACCAGCATGGCAGGTCTTGGGATCGAACCCCTGACCCCTGTGCCTATTTGCAGTTAATCCACTGAACTATTAGGCCCTTATTTTTACTTCAGATAGCATGGAATTGGAAAAGAAAAACCTGATGATATTCAGGTAAGAAAATTTTCAGAGACCATCTTGGAAATTCAGACATTTTCACACACCATTTGGAGAAATTCTCTTTCGTTTTTCAATTCACTTGTTCAGTGGCTCATAAATGTTTTAATGCTAGTGGCACAGGAATTCAAGTAGGGCCAGATGTAGAAGAGAAATAACATGAATCTTTGACTAAGTAAGCTACGGGAATGGGTGAAACAGAAGTTGCAACCTATGACTAGATTCTTGAAAGCAGAGCCCTCCATGACAACTTGCATTCTGACTGGCTGAGGCCAGTTGAAAATGTTTTTTGATAGGTAAGGAATCCGGGTGTAAGTTAGTACTGGTTTGGTTCAAACTTACCCTCCCAGCTTGTTAGGCCTGGTGTCCTAATGGATAAGGCATTGGCCTCCAGAGCTTAACCTCCCATACCTCTACCAGTTGGCCAGCTGATTAGAATGCTTACTTTCTTCTTAGTGAGTTATCAATGTATTGGGACATTGTCTATCCCAGGAGAATTTCAACATAAGTTCATGACCTATGCACAGGTTTCACACTGGCTCTTGTTCAGAAGGAACACTAAGAGAAGATGGCCAATGTTGTTGAGTGATACAGAGTCTGCCTTGTTGAGTTGATCTCCCTCTGTGATGTCCTTGTATGACTCAATCTCTGACATGAGGTCCCCCAAGGACCATTCTTTCATTATACCTCATGATATGCCCCTGTATCCAGCCATGCAGAAGGGGAGGTTCCTAACCTACTGTGGCATTTTCTCTTCTGTTTTAAATCTGTTCTGGGATGTTTATCAGTCATCTACATGTTGATATAATAAAATACCTCATATATATATACCTGAAAGGACAAAAAGTTTATTATGACTCATCATTTCAGAGGTTTTAGTCCATGGTTGGATGTGTCCAAGGCAAAACTATCTGATGGAGAAAAGCAGGAAGTAGTGAGAACAAGGAAGAGAAAAAGAGAGAGGGGGAGAGAGGGAGGGAGGGAGGAGATGGGAGGAAAGGAGGGGGAGACAGAGAGAGACACACGCAGAGAGCAGAGAGTGAGAGAATGAGATAGATAGATAGATAGATAATAGATAGATGATAGATAGATAGATAGATAGATAGATAGATAGATAGATAGATAGAGACATAGGGCAAGAATACATTCTTCTACTCCTGGGTCATAACTTCCCAATCCAGACCCCATTTCCTAAGAGCTCTCCAATGGATCAATCTACTGCTGAATATCACTCCCATGACATAGTCACCCTTACAAAAATACCACTTCTGAATACATGTACCCTTTGGGGGACATTTTTGATACTGGATGCCTTCCATTCCTCCTAGCATCTAAGATGCTTAAAATTACAATTCCACAAATGATTCTATCAGGAGATTTTTGAAGCTTGAAGTTAAGTGATAGGATTCTCACCCCGACTAACTATATATGCTGATACCTGTGAACCAAGCAACTGCACTGAATTTAACAAAGTGTAATAGAAGGGTCACACTCCAAATGCCTGCCATTCTGGTCTTCTAAATATGTACTTCTTGCCATGACATACCAGCTAATACTATACTGCCCTTTTTCAAAGGGTAGTAAATGAAAAATAAGACAAAAAGTCACAAGACAGTCCTGCTACAATGCTACTATGCTCTACATGGATGGATCTCTACTTATCTATGTAAGTATATGTAAGTGTTCATTCCCATTTTTTTCTTCTTCATATTCTGTACTGACTTAGAGTTTAGCATCTCAGCATTTGATGTAAAATACATGTTCCATGTTATGCCTATGATGTCTGATATATAGACTCATAGTGTGGGTAAACTGAACTGCATATGTTGCAGGCTCATAATATTCTTCTTAATTCCCTGTTGTCACAGCTTTCATCTCAGCAAATCTTTGAGTGAGAACAGAACAAAGAAGCAATGGAATATTGAAAAAATGATCTGTCACAAAATGAACGCCACTCGGGGACATCATATGAAAAATAAGTCCAACATGGAAAAAGTATACTCTCCTTCAGGTGTAGAAAAAAATAAAATCAACTTGAACACAGAACATTCATTTCTAGGCATTGGAAAAGTGCTAGGGTTGTGGTGTGGTCAGGGTAAAATAATAGTGGATTGATACGAACAATTTGCATTGATTACATATATTAAAATACTACATTGAACTCTATTAATATATACAATTAATATTTTTTAAAAGAAAAGGCATCAAAGAGAATGAAAAAGAATCTCCTCTCCTTATGTCAAGCTCTATGGGTGCTTAGGTCAACAAGGAGTGTGAACTTAGAAACTATCCTTCACTTTGTGTCAAGCCTGTGTTGATAAAGACCCTCTAAAGAGCAGAGTGGTTTGGACCAAAGGGGTAGAACCTCCCCCTCCACAGGCTGCAGGAATATGTACACATCCTGCGGCAGGATAAGATCTGCACAGCATAATTCCTCCAGGCTGGTCTCTACCTTTCTCAGATCTTCTGATGCCCATGACTTCCCAGAGAGCAAAATGATGACCCCACAGGGTCTGGGCTCTGTCTCTGACCTTTGTTTTCTTCTACAAGTGCAATTTGAGTTTCAGGGAACTTCAAGACAATCCCTGCCCTTCCAAAGCTTCCAGCCCAGGGGTAAAGGTCAGTGCTAGATAAGTGCACAAACCCCTAAGCAGTAAGGCTGTGCTGGTGTAATGGGGAGCTGTGCATTATATCAGCTAGTGTGGGAGAAGAACAAAGGGCCTCAGAGAATCAAGAGGTCAGCAAGAGTTGACTACACAAGAAAGGTGAAGCTGAAAAGAATCCAACAAATCCTGGAACTGAAGGACAAAACCAAACAGCTGGAAGAGAGATTGGAAGAAGCTGTATTCCTGGGCTTGAATTTTTATTTCATCTTAAATAGTTTGGGATGTATTTTGTGTTCACAGGAGCCCTCTGTGGAACTTCATCAGACTGTTGTTTAAAGGGCTACAACTGAGAGGTACTTGAGTGGCCTGAAAGGGGCACATGAGGAAGTTGTCAGTGTGACTTCAAGTGACCACATGCCAAACACCTGCACCTTCAAAAGATAAAAGATCATTTCCTTGCTGCATAGTTTCCAACAAGACCTGAAATGACTGATGAGTCATTTCATTTTAAAGTGAACTTCTGCTGTTATGATATTCTAAATGATTATTACCATAGGAAATCAAATGTGAAGCCAGACCAAGAGGACTGTTTCCTTCTTGTTCAACAGTCAAAGGATGTTCTGGCTGTTAAAACTCATGCCTAGCAAGACTGCAGAGTTCACATGCTGGTCATCTGCCAGAAGCAATGGATGAGGAGCCTGGCATGGGATACTGCCTTCAAGGCTTGTTACCTGTTGTTGTTACTTGTTATGATATGATGGGAGTTACTTGTTACTCCCATCATATCTATCACATTCAACTGGGGCTCCAGGTACAGGACAACACTTACCTGGAAGAGGTCTAGATACCACTGTCTAGCCCCATGCTCAAGAGTAGAGATTAGATTTAAAAGGTGCCCACCACAGCATGAAGAGAACCTGTAACTATTTTATGTTTGAAAAGGCTGTTTAGTGTTTGGTTTTTATATTATGCTAGCTGGACCCTGTCATTGCCATATAGGTCTGTGTTTCCAAATCATAAGAACCAATTTTTCCACTCTCTGATCTTATGAGTTCATCAATGAGTGTCTTGGGTCAGTAGAAGCAAGTTGGGTCAGTAGAACTGCGAAAGGTTGCCACAGGCCCCTGGGCCCCCCTGTGGTTGCCCAATAAGGTGGCATGCTCCATTTTCCCTCTAAATCCTAGGACTGTGAACACATTTAACTTGTGAACCATATCAGATCTGAAAGCCCTTTACTGAAGTTAAGCTCACCTGCCCTCCACTCAGTGGCCTTGTTCTGTCATCCCCAAGTACCACAAGCTTTAAATGAGAAAATCACACTACATTAATCAACATAAAATTATTCATTAAAATATTCCTAAAGCTCTGTACCAGCTCCATGAACCTATGAAACAAGGGTAATTTTTAGTGTAAACATGACTTTCTAAGGGAAAACTGGAAAGCATTAAACTGTCATTAATAACAACTTCTGTCTCTCTCTAAGATAATTTATCCTACTGCACATTACATCAGCCAAAATTGTGTAAAATCTTTATAATATTAATGTCCTGAGACGGATGCAATCTATTCCATAATACATTAAACAGATTTTTTTTTTTTTTGCATTTCAGCCTCTAAAGCATTCTTCTCTTTTTTATTAGGAAGGTTTTTCAATTTAGTAAGGATGTCCTCATAATTTGAGATTAAATGAATGTGTAAATACCTCTGCATCTTAATTTAATCCCTTTGAGCCTCAGTGCTAAACTGTGTAAACAGAAAAGTGGAGGAAAAGCAATTTTTGAACTCTACTCAATCATATTTAAGAATGATGAATTCAAATCTGTTTCGTTATAGAAAAAAAGCAGTGTTTGTGAGAATATACTTAAGAGGAAGCTAAAGATGGCTTTGGAAGACCATTCAGACTTAGCAGAGTTACACAAGCAAATCTGTGGCTTGAACCTAGAAGAAACTGTTAAAGGTGAAGGGCATTTCTTGTTCTTGTTCTTGTTCTTCTTGTTCACCTTTCTCTTCCTCTTCTTGATCCTCTTCTTCTTCTTCCTCTTCTTTCTTTTCTTTCTCCTTCTTCTTCTCCTCCTTCTTCTTTTCCTCCCTTCCCTTCTCCTTCTGTTTCAAAGCATTATACCTAAAAAAAAGGAAAGCCACAGAGCATCGTGATTCCACAGAAATTTCATAACCAGTACCTACTGATGTTAACATCTCAACTTTTTCTGTCTAAAGCAGAGAGAATAGTAGGTATGAATAATACTTAAAGGTTGAGCAGCTTTTCCCCATCAGGAATTAAAAGTTTAGTACCCAAATGTTGTAAAAATGAGGAGTATAAATTTTATTTGTTTATCTTCTTGGTAAATAATTCAAGGAAAGATTGTTTCCAGAGAAAGGTAGTTTAAAAAAGCGTTGCTGAATGTTCATAAAATAGTGTTTGCAAAGCATTTGAAAATAGTTATTTTAACCCATTACAGTTTAGTAAAATACAATACATTTTATATTAGAATACATGACTCAGCTATCCAATTTTTTTTGTTAGATTCTAAAGTTAGGTTCCGTATAACAAATCCTGTAGGATTTATGTCTTCAAATAATTTCCTTCCATTAGTAGATTTCACAATTCTGTCTCTCACCTCAGATGGATGTCTCTCTTTCCTTCAGGGCTCCCCTGTGGAGACAACCAGGGTTCATGGGGTAGTCTGTGTGCCTCACTGCCCATGGCTACATGGTGGTGCTTTTGCTTGATGGCCATGAGCTGGGGGCATGCAGCCTGCTCGCCACCTACAGCACCCTGCCGCACTGGCTCCTTGATATTCTCCTGTGATAAACAGATTATAAAGCTTTTCCTGAAAGTGGATTCCCATATTTCTTAAGACACAAACTCTATGTGATCCATGTTATAATATTTCAGGGGCTTGACATGGTATTGAAGCTTCATAGGACAGATCAGAATCTGGGGCCTGTAGGGCACCAATGGGGTTCTCTTGAAGAATTGAACCAATGGAAAAAATATACAAATATAACCATGAAAATGGATTTATTGTATGTGAGAGATCACAATCTGCAGTGACTGAACCCTGGAGAGGAATAGGATGCAGGAGCTGCTCATTCCAAGAGGCCAGAAGCCTCAGAACAGTGGAAATCATGGAGGCAGGGCAAGTCTGAGGTCAACTGTCTAGAGGGTCACTGGTGTGAATGTGCACAGAAAAGCTGAAGAAACCAGCTTCTGATGTCCTGTGGACATCAGGCCACAGCAGAAGATGCACTGCTCAAGCAGAATAGAATGTCAAAGTGAAGACCTATTTCACCTTCTTCTCTTTTTCACCATTGGGAGCTACAGGCCTACAGGACAGGGCCACCCACCATCAAGGCAGGTGTTTGCTCCTTGGTTTGCTGGCCTACCTGCCCATCTTTTCAGGATCCGCCTCTAAAATTTCACCACTGATCCTGTTTTACCAGTCTTCCCGGCAGGTCTTCATCTTTTCCAATTGATGACTCCCATTAAAGATCACAGGGATGACACTATCAGTGGTTCTCGCACTAGGACAGAGGAATGCTGGAAGAGGCAGGGCTGGAAGGGCAGGCCTGGACTAGCTGGGGTAGAAGACCCAGCACCTGGAGATTCACCCACTTTCCACACTGGAGTCACCATCACCCAGCTAGGTAGAAGCAGGTGGCCACAAAGGGCAGGTAAAGGTGCCCAAGAAGGCAGAGAGGGCTGGGAAGGAGGTCCTGAAGGTCAGCTCAAGACTCACACAGCTGCAGCACTCATAGGAGCTTTGGGAGAGGGATTTTGAGAAATCCTTTTGCTTTTTTGTCAGAAAGTGAAATGTCAAAGATAGTACTCACATAAGCTGTGAAGAGAATATGTTGGGGGAAACAGGGTAATAAGAAAGAGAGACAATAAATTGCAACTTTAAATCATATTTAAGGAGAGGGGAGCCCCTGGCAGGGAATTTTGTGGATCTGCCAAGTGTGGGAACCTTTTTCTTCTCACAGACATCTGCTGTCTTCTTCCTCAGAAACATGCTCTCAATTTCTTCTTTACATCTTCAATTCTTGACAACTCCTTAATGTTCCTTGTTATTCCCTGATTAGCTCATGTTTACCTCGGAGGGGAAGACACTCCAGAGTCCCCCAGGATGCAACTTAAAGCCTCCAGGAAACTCCCTAAGACTTCTCTCCAAATCCCGGTCATGATTAACGTCTCTGAAGTTTTAGTCCCTGAAGATCATAGAGACCATGATTTGGGTCAGTTTGCTTGTTCACAGTTGCTGATGGAAACTGAAAAGCTTAATGCTGACCCCTATTGCAAAAGCCTCCTGAGAGTTTTCCTCCCATCCAGGGTTTGGATAGAAAACTGTGGGAAAGTGGAAAGATCTCAGTCATGGGATGGGAAAGTCCTGTATTGAACATACCCATCATCTTTTATCCTAATAAGCAGACATTGCTCTTCCCATTACACTATGAATCAGCATCTTATACATTTAAAACATTGAGTGAAAAACAGCCTAGCAAAAAAAAAAAAAATTCTAGCTTAGCACCCCCGAACAATTAACTGCTAGTGGTAATCGAATGGATAATGCCCTCTACTATAGGAACATAGACGATGGAAATCCTGACACAATGGGGATAGAATTGAAAGCTACATGTCATGTGACTTGATAGTGACATAAGCTAAAATTATATGAAAGGCAGAAGGAAGAATCCTAAACATTAAGCTGTCATCTGCATGAGTCGGCAGCCGATGGATCCAACTGTAACTGGGTGAAACCATGCTGGGTGCAGAAAGGACAAAAGCACTAAATGTGTCAAACATCAAAATGTTTTTCACTCTTCTAAGAGGAAAACCAGAAACTTTGTTGACTTGTTTTATTTATTTTTGATAGAGGGTCTTATGTATTTCAGGCAAGCCTGAAACTCGCAGCATCCTCATTCTTGGACCCTCGAGGGTTGGGATTGCAGGAAAATGCCATGAAGTTCAGCTGGAACATTTGCTTTCCATAATTCTGCTGTTAAATTTCTTAAAGAGTAACTTGGGATAAGTTAACTTATTTACAACAAATGATTCTATCAGAGTCAAATCCACTAAGAACTTTTATTCAAAGAGTCAGTTACCTCTTTGTTTTCTTGGATTAGTCAACAAATGCAGATAAAATTAATTTTCTTTTAAAAAGAGACCCATGTATCTTGATAGCTGCTATACAAAAAAAAAACATGAATTGCTTACTTGCTGTCAGTCCTAGGAATTATTCATAGTGCTTACATTTAAGTTAGATAAATAACTATTAAGATATTTATTGATGATAAATTCTTGAGAATTCTTATGGTACTTTAGGTTTTTGGTACTGTGGACTGTACCCAAGTCCTTTGCATTGAGCTACATATATAATCCTCTCTAATTGCTTTTTAGTAATTTTATTGAGAAACAAATAATAATGAGAGTTTCAAAACTGATTAATAGGACAGTTTCAATAATAAATACATTGCATATTGTTGTGTTAGTGGTTATTCATTGTACAAGATGCAGACATGATATCCTGTCCACAAATACTATTAGATCAAATCTTTCTATTTGTTGAATTAAGAGAATGTTGCTGTCTATCTATCCTATTTTGAATATACAGATGCAAAATGGTTATTCATTTGTATCCTCCTTTTGTTGAGTTTTTTCAGAGAAGGTATTCCATTGTCATTTAAATATTGTAGGTATGTGGATTCAGCAAAATATTCCCATATAGTCCAGTAGTCCATAATAGTAGTGGGTTATCCATAGGACTGGCAATGTCAGAAGTTGTTGACTTGAGCCTTTGACAGCTCAGCATATTAATATGGCTTTACTTTTCATACTATTCTTTTTTGAGCAAAGAATCACTAAGTTGTTTCTTTCTCAGCTTCCGAGCATAGAGGGAATAGAGGCATTTACAAGCATACTGGCTTTGTCATGCTGCTTTAATTAGGGATACTTTCAAAATTAAGTACAGATCTATGTTTGGCAGTTTTCTATTACTATGAAAAAGTGCGCTAGACAGTCAGCTCATAAAGAGAAAAGAGTTGGTGTGCTTATGCTTTACCAGGGCCAGTCCATGGCTATTTGCTCTTGTTGCTTTCAGCCTGTGGCAGGCATGGTGCATATAATGGGAATCAGTGGTGAAAGGCGAGTGTTCATATCATGGCAGTGGAAAGAAAAAGCTGTGGGAGGCTGGGCCCCATGTCTGTCAATGTTAGTCTGTTAGTGTCATCCAGCACTCATGTGTTCAATATTCATCCTAACTTACATAAACAAATGCAAATGGAAATAATCCAAGTTAAAATTACATAACACAACACCACTCCTTCACAAAAGCATATAAAATCATAAGAACCTTATTTTAAAGCACTGCCACTGTAAGAGTGATCATCTCAAAGCCCACAAAATTGCTAATTTTTTCCTTAAACTGCTAAGCAGACAAACATGACTCCAATAAGTTTTATATAGAAAAACTCAAATAAATCAGGTAATTCATATTTAAGATGTGAAACTCGTGTTTTCTGTCTAAACATGAGACCCCAATACAGAAAATCTATCCTTTTCTAATTGGTGGCTAACTTTAAAACTTTTATCAGAGTCAAGTTCCCTGAGCAGTCCATATTTAGGTAAATGGGTAAAGACATATGCAGCCAGCACTTTGACTGCCTTCACCATAGATGCTACCTGAAAATTGGAGTCTTGTATTTGAATCTCATGCCTTTGGGGATACACTCACAGGCTGATTTTCATGTGAGAACTGCATGATATAACTGCCATTACATGGTAATGGGAGTTAAGAGTCCTCATGTAAAGACCAGAATGTATTTTTTTTGATTATTCCTTCAAGGGCAGACTTTTGGATTGCTTGGTTCTAATAACCTCATGGTGTCTATCAACAGAATTAATATTTACAAAGGGCTATGTGAAATTTTTTATCAATAATTGAGCTTTCGGAGTTCTATGGATGAAAATGTTCCCAATTCGATTTTTACTACCCCAATCATGATATGCCTGGTGTGTAGACAGAGGTTTTGCATCCACTAACTATATGAAAATACAAATAGTAATAATTTATGTGATTCAGAGTTTGCAAAAGCAAACACTAGCTTCCTTTCAAGAAGTTTCAGACCTATGAAAAGAACAATACTAATAAAAATTGTATTTACTTAGAAGCATTCAGAATGTTAACAAAACAGTTGAAACTTTTTATTTTTTGCAATTAGAGTGGTATTCAGTTAACAGAATAACAATTATTTCATATAAGCTGCATCAGAGACAAAAAAAAAAAAAAACTAGACAGAAAAACTACCACCCCCATATATAACTAATTTGTGGTGTGCACCAACAAAAACCTGTTTTAAATTTCCATGCCAATGTAAAACCCCCATACTGTGCCAGGCAAGGTTACGGCTACTGAAAATACTACCAGGACAGGGCTAGCTAAAGACACGTTTAGTAATGTGTTAACTATACAAAAAAAGACACTGTACAGTTTAAAAACAAATCTTACACAGCCTTACATTGCAATTGTTTTTTCTTCAAAAAGAATGAGTTGTGTACGGGGGGGGGGGAGTAAATGCTTTATAAACAAGGGAAAAAAATCTGTGCTAGATCCAACTTATTAATCATCATTCTCTTCTTCCTCCTCCTCATCTTCTTCATCCTCCTCTTCATTGCCCTCTTCTTCCTTCTCTTCTTTCTCCTTCTCTTCCTCCTCTTTCCTTTCCTTGCTTTTTTAAGCCTTGCTGACTTCCTTGTTTGCTGCATAGGCTTTCTTTTAGCCTGATAGGTAGCAATGTCCTTTGCATACTTTTCCTTCAGCTCAGCAGCCTTCTTCTCATATGGTTGATTGTCATCCTCTGCAGTATTATTCCACATTTCTCCAAGTTTCTTTGCAACGTCACCAATGGAGAGGGCAGAAAGTTCTCATTTGATTTTTGGGCGATACTCAGAACAGAACAAGAAGGTGGCAGAAGGAAGTCTCTTGGGTGCACTGGGATCCTTGAACGTTTTTGTTTTTCCTTTAAGAGGAATATAAGTTTTCATTTCTCTTTCATAAGGAGCCCTGTCCATTTTTGCCATGTCTTCAAAGCATCTGGGTGCTTCTTCTTGTGCTCCTGTCTGCAAGTTTGCACAAAGAATGCATATGATGACATCTAGCTCTTGGCTTCTTAAGATCTCCTTTGCCCAGGTTTACTTGTTTTCCTCAGTGAGGCAGAGTTGCCTAGTGTCCTTCTGGCTCTCATTTGCCTGATGCTGTCTCTATGGAGCTCAACGCACTGTAGTGGCTATGATAGTGGGAGCGAGGCACAGTCTCCTCACTTTCCCCACCCTGTAACATCCCTCTATCTTCTTTAAGGACATTATCCCAATAACCTACCTTCTTCCCATATTCCCCTTGACTTAACTTCTTCCCACTAGGTTGTCACTTACTAAGGATTCAAACACTTCCTGGTGGCCCTACAACCTGATGTTCAAGCCTACAACAGGTAAGCCTTTCATGGAAATCCAAGATACCAATTATAGTGAGCATCCAAAGAGTAAATACAATGAACTGAATTTTGAACAATATCATCATCCTGGGAGCTTTTGCTAGTCTTTGTGGATATGGTAGGTATGGCCTATACATAGCCATCATTTTTATTGAGCCTGCATTATAATCATGATTTATGAAATTAAGTGTAGTATAAATTGTTAACATTCTTTAGAACCTCAAAGCATGTCTAATTAACCTAAGTTTTAATTAAGACTAAATACATTGACTAATTGATAGCTAAATCAAATTAATAACCTTGTCTTTTCTGTATGGGATTCCAGTTACAATAAAAGTCATTGCATTTATTATCCTAATGAAGAAACAGATGGAAAAATATGAGCCCTGTTGGCTCTTTAAATTATTCAATTTTAGACATATTTTTCTCACATATTGATGGCAGCTTTTCCTGCTGGCTTTGCCTTATTTCTAACTTACTATAAGACATGGCACTGGTAATGAATTCTAGTATCTCAAGTTCTTTTAAGTCTAACTAATATCTCCCCAGATGCAATAATTTGTCAAAGTTCAGAAAATATATAATTGAGATTTGAACATAAACTTTACATGAAAGTATAAATAAATATTGAAATATAGCCAGTGATTAGTGCAAGTATTTGCACAAATATTTAGGAAAATACACTTTGCTGTTTTCAGTGTACTGAAAAATGCATAAAACACTTAAAAGATGTGTGTGTATAAATATAACAAATACTGTACATTAATGTCAGATGCCTAGCTTAGGCTATAAGGACATCTATAGGAAGATTATTTCTTTATTGCTCAATTTTTCAAAATTTCACAATAAAGCATAAGTGGAGAAAACCCACTGCATCTCTATTGTCTCTTTCAGCTGAGAAACTCTGGTTTCCCTGGGTAATCTCACATAATTTTCTTTTAATTAATTAATTAATTAATTTGGTGTAGGGTCTCACCCACAGGTCACACTTGTAATGATCCTCTTGATTTTCAGCCTCCCCACTGCTGAGATCACAGGCATGCACCATCACACACAGATTTGGTGGCTACCACGGCCACTCAGCACATGCTACTGGGGATTGAGTCCAGATCCTTGTGCTTGCCAGGCAGGTGCTTAGACCTCTAAGCTATCTTTCTGGTCTGTATCATTTCTTTTAAAGAACTCTTTGTTTTTTATTTACCTTTTAGGTCTATAATCATACAGAATTTATTTTTTCTATGGTATGAGAGAGACCAAGATTATGGAAAGGGTTACTGATATCAAATTAACAGGGATCTATGCATTAAGCAGAGAGTTATTTACCTGTGGACTTCATGTGTTCTCCCTTGTTGTAGCTCAAGTGTGTGTGTGTGTGTGTGTGTGTGTGTGTGCAAAGAGCGAAAGAGACAGACAGAAGCACACAACAAAAAAGAGGCAGAGAGATTGAAACAGAGATAGCAGCAGAATGTGATAGAAATTAATTTCTATTGTCTTCTGCATGTACCAATGCCATATTGTTTTATTGTTTCTTTCTTGGTATTCATTTTTAGAATATTGCAAGGCTATTTTTTATTTGTTAAAAGACATCATGACTCTTTTACAATTATTGCATTCATAAATTTAAAATGAATTCTACACAAAAATAAGAAAATTGATTAAGAGTCCTGTGACTGTATAAATGAACTTGAAAACTGCCTTAACTGCAAAATCAGAACTGATCTATGGACATCAGATATCTCCCTGAGCCTTTAAGAGTTTCATCTCAAGGTTACTAATTTTCTGTGTAACAGGTTCATGTATCTTTCATCAGATTTAATTCTAGATCTTTTTTTGGAAGGGTACTGGGAACTGAACTTGAGTCTTTGCACTGGCCAGTCAGGATCTTGTGCTGCTGAGTTATAACCTTAGCTCTTAATTCTAGGTTTCAAACATCCCAATAATATTTTACAACAAAACTTCTTAAAAGTGAATCTCATCATGGTACTTGGTACTATGTCAGATAAAACTGATGCTTGTATGTGTACTGTCATTTAATTTAAAAACTTTATTTATTAATTTAAATACTCTTATGGAATCCTTGGAGCTTTCTCATTGTTCAGATCAGAAATATTTATAAGCTGCCTTCATTTTTTTCTTCTTACTGATCTCTTCATTTTGGTTCCTTTCATATGGTAGTATACTGGCCTTCCTCATTTCTTGGGTTTTCTTTCAAAGGGCAAGAAGAAGTTTTATCTAGATTTTAAAAAGATGAACTATATGCAATTATTTAAATTTTTACATCTTTGTAATTTTTTAGACATTTCATGATAAATAAACATTAATTCTTTTATGTATTTAGTACAGGATTTATAGGGTCTCACTACACAGATTGGACTCCTAGTGATCTTCTTCTTTCAGCTTCTCAAGTGCTGGGATTAGAGGTGTGTACCACCATGTCCAGTCTTAGGTGCCATCTCAGTGTGTTCAGGGGGAGGAGACAGCACCGCATGCCAGGGATTGAACCCAAATCCTTGGGTCTGCCTAAGCAGGTGCTTTACTCTGCTGAGCTATCTGGCCAGCTTTGAATAGTAATTTTTATCAACTTCCTTTTTCTGCATCTTTATGACAACATAAACTTACCAATTTATTCTCTTGATGTTGCAGAATACATTGATAGATTGCCAAGTGGTACCTGTGTTATATTCTTCACGTGCACTCTTGCTAACATATAATCCTTTTACAGGTCCTGTAACAATTCATTTTCAATTTAAAGACATATGCTTGAGAGCAGTATCCTTTCTTATAAATCTTGGTTGCAGAGAAATTTCCAAAGATGCTATCCAGAGCTTTCCAATGTACTATGATTTAAATTTTTTTTTTTTGCAGGACCAAGGATTGAACTCAGGCCCTTGCGCTTGCCAGAGAAGTGCTTATTTCACTGAACCATGTCCCTGGCTCCTGCACTATGATTTAAAATACCAATAAAGCCTGACATATACATAGGGCGGTCTGGTCAAAGGAGCACTCACTGAGGATGTGTTCTTGGCCCTGGCTCCTTGCTTTTGCCCTCTGCTTCCTGGATGACATGGGGTGAGCAGCTTTTCTCCATTATGCCCCATTATAAGGGACTTAAACCATGACTGCTGTGAAACTCACTAGGCCCAGGGTGGCACTGAATTACAGTGGCCCTCCTTTGTCAGCCTCCTAGCTGCTGAGATGCCAAGCATGCTCCACCATGTCTGGTCATTTTCTTTTTTTTAACATGAGACATAAATGTGCAAGTTTGACGGGTGATACTTTTATTTCTCTGGGAATGCAGAATGCTATCAGCTAGGTCTTCTATAGAGTTTTAGAATCTGCCATCGCCTTAGCAGTGCAATGCTGAGGGATCTACAGAGCAGTGTGCTGGCAGCAGTCTATTCAGAAAGATTTCCTGAGCACTTACGGACACCTTCAATCAGGCTGTGCCAAGACTTTTGGCACAGGGAAATGGAAGTAGATCATTTACTTTTCTCACTTGCCTTTGAAACAAAGCCTGACTGTACAGCTGAGGATGTCCTTGAGCTTGCAGTGATCCTCCTGCCTCAGCCTCCAGAGTGCTGGGCATACAGGTACGCACTGCCACACCCATTTTAACTCTCTTATTACATGAAGTGTTTTGGAAAAATAAAATTAGGATATCTTCATATTTGTTTAATCTAATTCATTTCTTCGATATATTTTAGACTTTAAATATTAACCATAGTGTGCATTTTACTGTCCTACACTGTATTACATTAACTTTTGGCATTACAAATGAGGTTTTTTTTTTTAATGATCAGCCTGAGACACCCCAGACCTGCCTGCCCTACAACTCGCCAAGACCCTACCAACAAGCCCTCTAAGAGAGTGAAAAGTTTTGTGACTCTCCTGGTACTTGATCCATGTGAGCCCAGTTTGGTGAGTGTGTGGGAGGGTCATTGGCTTCTCCGAGTGCGCTGTGCCATCAGGAGCCCCCAACCCCAAGACGTAGCAAGTGATTGGCCTGAGACACACCAGACCGGCTTGCTCTGTATCTCTCGGAAGCCCTTTCCCCGAGCCCACCAAGTGAGTGAGAAGTTTTGTGACTCTTCTGGTCCCTGATCCACACTCTTCTGCCTGGTGAGTGTGTAGGAGAGCATTGGCACTTCCCAGTGCTCCTTGGACCAGGGACACAACAGAGGGGAATCAAAGGCTCACAGTTGTACCAGAAGGGCTGCAGCAAAAAGGAACTGAGCACAACAGCTAGATTCAGGCCAGGCATAACTGGATAATTTCAAACTTAATACACTGGCACCCAACTCACATGCTAAGGTTGTAACTGCACCAAAGTGCTACAACAAAGAGGTCAGTGTGATACAAAATGACAAAGACAAGGAGCAAAACAAAATCTCAGGCCTCCAGCCCACCAATAAGTGCAGAGGGCACTAGCTCAGCTGAAATGAATGAATTAACAGGGGCAGAGGTAAAGAAACAACAGCAGAAAGGTATAGAATAATCAGACCAGAATTAACGCCTGAAATAAGAAAAGGAAATTTTTGAATACATAGCATCTGAAGTAATGAATCAAATCCAGAAATATATGAAGGAAACCAAATGCCCACCCAGAGCAAGAGCAGAGAACACTATTCCACCTGAAACATATGAATTCACAGTGTTTTAAGCAAAGAAACAACAGCAGAAAGTTAAAGAGCAACTCAGAGCAGAAATAATTTCAGAAAAAAATTCTTTGGAATCACAGCATCTGAAGCAGAGAATCAATTTTGGAAATATATAGAGGAAACAAATTTTGGAAAAAACTCTGCAGTAAAAGAATGAATAGCTACCTCTAAATAAGACATTGATTAAAAAAGTAGAGGAGATCAGAAATATGATGGATTCCTGGAATGCGCAATACAGAAAAGAAATAATTTCGATGAAGCAGAGTCAAAGAGACATAGAAGAACTTAAAATCTCAATCACAAGTCTACAATATCATTGGGGTGAAAATTAATACAGAGTTTCAGATCTTGAAGACGCTGGCATAGCTGGTGAAAAGGTGAGAAAGGATATCTTAAAAACAGTGGGGATGCAGGAAAAAACCATCAGTCCCCTGCAAGATGATGCTGAAATGAACAATGTGAGATTAATGGGCATCAATAACAAGGAAGGAGTCAATATAAATGATATAAAAAGTATATGGGCAGAAATAACAGCAGAAAACTTCCCAAATATGAGGAAACAAACCAGCATTCAGGTAACTGAAACATACAGAACACCAAATAACTTCAACCCAAGTAAAAACATGCCAAGACATATAATAGTCAAGGTCCCAGAAATCCAACACAAGAATAATATACTGAAAGCTGCTAGAGAGAAGAAGTAGATCACATTCAGAGGAAAACCTATCAGAATTACACTTGCCTTCTCTACACAAACCATGAAGGCAAGGAGAACACGGAGCAGAGGTCTTCATGTCCTGTATGAAAACAAAATCCAGTCCAGACTACTATACCTTGCAAAACTCTCTTTTAAGTTTGATGGAAAAATGAAATTCTTCTACAGCAAAGAAAAACTAAAGTGTTTCATGATGACAAAGCCATCCCTACACAGGCTGCTGAAAGATATTCTAGAGAGGGACCACAATGACCACAAGTCCACATATGAGAACAGAAGGAACCCACTACACAGGGCAAACAATTATACACAGGACAAAAAGAAGTGAACAACAGCAGGTAAATATCATGACAAACATAAATCAGTACATTTCAATTATGATCACTAATGTAAATGGACTCAATTCACCAATTAAGAGAAATAGACTGGCACAGTGGATTAGGAAACAAAATCCAACAATATGCTCTATACAAAAAAAACCCCACACACTTAACTCAAGAAGACATTCATAGGCTCAAAGTCAGTAGATGGAAAACAATACTACATGCCCCAGCACCTCAGAGAAATCAGGAGTAGCAATTTTGTTCTCTGACAGCCTCAACTTCAAATGAAGAATGATCAAATGACATATAGAAAGCCACTACATATTAGTCATAAATTATAAACTTCAATAGGAAGAGGTAACACTTATAAATATCTATGCAACAAACACAGGAGCACCCAAATGTGTAGGACAAATCTTATTGGACATGAAAATCTAGTATACAAGGCCACAATCTTAACAGAGACATTAATACCCCCTTATCTCAAAATGACAGGTCAATCAGACAGAACATTAGCAAAGAAGCAGCGGAACTGAACCAGAGCTTGGAACAAATGGACTTGGTGTACATATACAGAATGTTCCACCCAACCACAGCTGAATACACATTTATTTCAGCTGCACATGGCTCATTTTCCAAAATAGACCACATACTAGTCTATCGTCATGCTTAAGTATACGCAAGAAAACAGAAATTATCCCATGCATATTATCTGACCACTGAGCAATGAAATTGGAAATAAATGACAAAAGAAACCAGAAATATCTGCTAAATGCATGGAAAGTAAACAACACCCTACTCAGCAATCAATGGGTCACAGCAGAAATTCAACAATAAATTCAACAATATCTACAATTCAATGAAAATTCAACCACAACTTATTGGAATTTATGGGACGAGATGAAAGCAGTTCTTAGAGGGAAAATCATAGCTATGAACTCACACATTAGGAAAACAAAATGGGATCAAGTAAACACTATAATGTTGCACCTCTGACATCTAGAATAGAAAGATCAATCCAAAACTAGAGCCAAAAAAAGGGAAGAAATCATTAAGGTTAGAGCACAAATTAATTTAATTGAGACGAAGAAAGCAGTTCAAAGAATCAATGAATCAAAATGCTGGTTCTTTGAAAGTCTAAATAAAATCGATAAGCACTTAGAAAACCTCATAAAAAAGAGGAAAGAAAAAATTCACATACAAGCAATAAGGAGTGAAAAGGGTGAAATCACCACAGACCCAGTGGAAATTCAGAAAATTATCAATAGCTACTTCCAGAATCTTTATGCTCACAGTATAGAAGACACAGATAAAGAACAGATTCTACAAAAGGTACAAATTACCAAAACTGAATCAAGAGGATGGAACAACTCTCAATAAGCCAATAACAGCCTAAGAAATACAAAACTTAATAAAAAGCCTACTGACAAAGGAAGTCCAGGTCCTCATGGATTCACAGCAAAATTCTACAAGAAATTTACACAAGATATAATCCCTGCACTCCACAAGCTCTTCAATGAAATTGAAAAGGAGGAACGTGATTGATGATCTATAATGTTCCTAGGGAGAGTCACATGAAAAGAAAACTTTCTCTCAGGCTTTCACAGAGAGCAAACTGGTCAAGCAATGGCCATGACTCATCAACATGGCTGACATTGACAAAGGATCTAGAGTGAGGTATGGGGTTACAGGAGTCCCTTAGAGGACTTGACTGCCCTCATCAGATACAAAAGTTACATTTTTTGTTATATAGGTCTTGCTTCAGCTCAGTCTCAACCATCCAGCCGAAAAGTACAAAAATGAGGCATATAAAATAAGGCTCTAATAATAAGATGAACTGTAAATGGCTCTAGTCAACAACTTCTTCAGATAACCACTATTGTTATGGACTGCTGGCCTATATGTGATTGTTTTGCTGAATTCAAACACCTACAATAATTGAATGACAATATAATACCTTTGAAGGACTAAATAAAATGAAAGGGATACAAGAAAAAACATTCTTTGCTTGTATAAACAGTACAGTTAGGATAAACATGCAGTACTTCTGCCTAATTCTAAAAGATGAAAGATTTGCACTAATAGTGTTTGGACAAGATATCCTGTCAGCTTCTTGTTCTATGGACAACCACTAAGAAGATAAAAATGTAGAAAATATTTATTATTGAAACTGTACTACAATTCATCTTTTAAAAAAAGATAATATACAGCAACATTCTCTTAATTCATTGATTAGAGGCATCTGCTCTAATAGTGTTTGTAGGTAGAATATCATGTGTGCACCGTGAACAATAAAAAACCACTAAGAAAACAATTTGCAGTGTATTAATTATTGAATCTGTCCTGCTAATTTGATTTGAAACTGTGTCATTGCTATTTGTTCTTCAATAAAAAATAAATGAGGCTTTTGTTTTCTATTTCATTTGCTGATAGAATACATATATTGTTAAAATTGATTATTGACTATGTAATCTTTCCTTTCACTAAATTCTCCTATTATTTGTAGCAAGTTTTCATTGATCCTTAAGCATTTTTCAATACAAAAATACATTACCTTTGATTTATTTTGCCCCTTTGATTCTAATTCTTATGACTTTACTCTCTTTGGTTTAATTTTACATGTGTGTACATTTATCTATTTGAAAATGCATATATCCATATAATTTTTAAAAAGATGAAAGAATGTAGATTTATTTTATATTTTATATTATTAATTTATTGGTATATTTAATTTATTTATTTTTTATTTTTTGTTTTTTGGTTTTTTCCATCCTGGTTTATTCTGTAATTAGAAAACTAAATCCTTGGACAGAAACTGAAGGGTGGGCTTCATCTTCCTCTTCATCATCCCTGCTCCAGCCCCACCTTGGCCCTTCTTTGCATTCTTCCTCTTCATGTGGCCTAGGTGGCCTCTCCCATATGGGGAGCGCAGGGAGAAGTTGATGTGCTTCTGGGAGTCCAGGCACACAATGAACGGTGGGATGTTCACCACCTGCTTGTGGACTCTGATGTGGCACTGGTGGATGAGCGCACGGGCGTGGTGGATGGACTTGGCCAGGCCCAGCTTGAAGACCTGAGTCTGCAGGCACCTCTCCAGAAAGTCCTCAAGTTTTAGACCCAGGATGTAATACAGCTTCATCTTGCCCTCATCGAGCACCCCGATGCGGACAGGAGAGCATTGCCTTCGAAGAGACACCGTGGGTCCTTTTCGTTCAGAGTTAGCAACTCCCTAGTAGCCTTGTGGATCTCGGCCGGAGTGAATTTGACCCTCCACACCTCCCGCTTGTTCTGGAGCCCATACTCGCAGATCAGCTTCAATTTTTGGTCAAGGCGGGACTTCTCGAAGGGCCTCCACGGGGTTACATAGGTTTACGACAAACCCAGCTCCTCGCCACTGGCATGCTGGCTCTGTGTGCCCGGCTGCGCCACACAGCCGATCTTCACAACTGAGAGAAAGGGCCTTTTATTGGTATATTTTAGACACAATTATCATATAGAGAATTTGTAGCTCTATATATGTCTTGATTTTCTTTCTTTTTGTGTGTGTGCTTTAGGGAAGGGTCTGCAGCATGTTCAGGGTCTCGCTACTAGACTGGACTCATAATGATCCACGTGTTTACAGCCTCCCTAGAGGTGGGATTATAGGCACACACTGCCATTCCCTATCTCAACTGCCTTTTCTGGGTGCCCTGTGGGCGGGGCCAGCATGGTAGATCCGGGAATCGAATCCCCAGCCCCTGTGCCTGCTTTCAGGTGCTTTAATCTGCTGGGCTTTTGGCAAGCCCTAATACGTCTTGATTTTCTTCTCCACTAATCCCCTCCGTTCCCTTCAATGTGCCTTCTCTCTCTTATGTCCAAAAGCTTTGTTTTATTTTTCCTCCAATTTTTTTTTGTTTTCCTTTTCCTCACTCCCTTATTCCCCTTATCATTTGAACATTTTTATCCCATTTCCCAGTCTTTATTATTCCTTATGGTCCTTATTTATGTTTTTCATTTCCTATGTCAGAGAAACAATGCAATATTTAAGAATATATGTTCAATTTATTTCACTTGTAAATATAGTCTTAAAATGCATCTGTTTACCTAGAAATGTCTCAAGTTTCTCCTTCATTATGATTGAGTAGTACTTCATTATATAAAAACACACATCTTCTTTATCTATTCATTGGTTGACAGGCGTTTCAATTGTTTCCAAGATTTAGCTATTACAACCTGTGCTGCTATAAAGATAGGTGACCATGTATCACTGTGGAATGATGCTTTTAACTTTAGGGGAAGGTAACAAGAAGGGCACAGCTGAGTGAAATGGAACATCTAATTTTAGCTTTTCTAAATAATCTCCACACTGATTTCCACAGTGGTTTCACCAGTCGGTGCTCCCACTAACAGCAGCTTCTGCGTATCCCGGGGCTAAGCATGAGGAGATAAATCCTGGGGAGCCAATCCCATAGACAGGCTTTCCCAGGGCTCCCAAGGACCGAGTGTTTAACTGAAGGGTTGACTGACCTTTTTGCACTCTTGAGCCTGTCATCGGTGGTGGAGAATCTTACTAATTCCTGAGATTCCCTCAGGCAGTCTTTATTTTCTGGCCCTAGTTCAATGTACTTGCTTTCTTTTTAATGGCATTGATTTCTTTAGCAATCTGAGCCCTTTGTCTCAGCTTCAGACCTGGTTCTTTTTGAGTCACAAAGAAATTTTTCAGACATTTCTGCTCTGCTCTTTACTCCCATTTTACTAATAAGCAGCCAACAGTATGCCATAGCTTAAACATTGATCTGCTTTGGAATTGCTCTACCAGCACAGTTAATCCATTGCCCTTAAACTTTGCTTTCAGAAATTCTTAGGATGTGATCTGAAGGTAGCATTTTTCCCAATTTATAATATGCATATTCTGTTTTCTCATCCTATTATTATTATTATTATTATTGTTGTTGTTGTTGTTGTTGTTGTTATTATTATTATTATCAGTGTGTGTGTGTGTGTGTGTGTGTGTGTGTGTGTGTGTGTGGCTGGCTGGCTGGCTCAGCCTGCCTGGGGTGGGGCTGGTGCAGAATGTGGTGCTGGAGATCAAACTGTGGTCGCTGAGTTTACCTAATCTTGCGTAATCAGGTGCTTTAGACCATTGAGCTATCTTGCCAGCCCTCCCATCCAATTCCTGATGGAATCTTCATTCCTGCTATGAAATCCCCTGAGCCTGGGCTTTTCTGTTAGCATTCCTATCAGCATTCTCTTCTGCTAAGTCCTAAGGAGAATCATCCATCAGCATCTGCCAACAAGGCTTCTCTAACCTGTACCTCCAAATCTTTACAAATTCTTCACAGAACAGCTTTTGAACTGCAGAGCCAGCCATAATCGCAGTAATAGCTCCACTTCTCCAATGCAAGTATTTTGTATCAGGTAGCTTTCCCATTTCTGGTATAAAATACCTGCCATCCACAACTTTGAACTACAGTGGGGAAAAGTACTAGAGAAGAAGATCTAAGGGCTGACACTGGACATCTGTGTGTCACATCTATAAAGGCATGCGCACACACTCACATTCAGAAGAACACATTATTAATCTGTGGTTCTTAAGGCAAACAAATTGATAACTCAATTCTTTTGCATCCTGCTTCAAAGAACAGAAAGGCTGGACTCTGTGTCTCTTTTTGCTAGCAATGCATGCCTGGCAAGTAACATAAACAAGCTTAGTTAGGAGCCAATACCAGGCAGAAATTTGCTGCTGCATAACTTCTACTTTCTCTAATTTTTAATCATGCTGTACAGGATGATTAGACTTACTTGGCCTTTGGACATAGCTTTGCCAAAGAAGTAATAGTGCATAAGTAGTAAATAATATTAATATTGCTCTTAAAAGCTTAATTATTAGACATAAATAAGGGTTAGCATGTTTTGATCTCATTTTTCTCTTTGCATGCCATTTCATAGGAGCTTTTGTAACTGATTGTTAAGAGCTTTATGGGAAGGAACATCCCAGAATAGGGTAATGATACAAACTCTTCATTGACACAGTGAGAAGGAAAATGGAGAGACATTGCTACCTTTTGACTTTCAGAACCTAATTGGAAAATTCTCAAAATAGCTCTAGAGAAGCATTTTTATGAAGCATTTTATGGATGGACTTTAAGTGTCAGGAACAGGGAAGTGATGTGTCCCCACACGAAGAGGTCATGTGAAGGGTGGCCAGCAAACCGTTTCATGTGCAAAACCATATGACAGTTGGAGCCCACTTAGGACTCAGGTGCTGGAGAAGAAAAACCCATGATTGTGTGATCTGGAGAATATAGGGCTGCAGGCATTTTGGCCATGAATTAATTTTGTTGAGACATTTCATAATTTGGGTAGAATCAGACTCTAACTGTGGAAGGTTTAAGGAGAAAGATGGATTTATTGAAACTTGTCTGGCACAGGGAAAAAAACACCCATGACAATAGATTTTTGCATTCTATAGACTCTTTGTCCAATTGTCAAAGACATTGTGCCTGTTTCTACAACCACTCAGCTTATTTTAGGATACCATTAGTACTTGTCTCATTCTCTTAGCTGGCATTTTAAGTATTTTAACTATGTTAGCCTTTCCTTTATATGTCAACTTTTGTTTTATATGCTTGCTTTGCCCTACAAGGGAAAAGTGTTTTTCCAACTGATCACTAAAGTATGCATAGATTTTTGTGTCCTCGGATAGTTAAACAAGAATCCTAAATTATTCATACCTGGAGGCTCAGCAGTAAAGGAATATTTAGTCGCAGACTCTGAAAATTGTATTCAAATTGCAATATTTTAAATTGACATATTTTAATATAATAAAGAGGTCGAACCAGCGAAAGAAGCAAACAAAACTGTAGATTTGGTTTGCATTTTTCAGATCTCTGTTAGTTAGTCATTTGTATTTGTACTTCTGTATAGTTATTGTTCATTTTATTGCCTTCTCTTGAGAAATGTCTATTCCTACTCTGGCTGCAGTGAGCCAGCAATCGAGACCAGGCATGGTGGTGCACACCTGTAATCCCAGCTTTGGAGAGGTTGAAAACAGGAGGATCACTGGGAGTCTGAGCTGTGTAATGAAACCCTATACCAAATACATTTAAAATATAAGGTTTTTAGTTTAATGTACAGTGGAATGTTTGTTTATAAACTTAATTTGTTTTATATTTTGGTGGAGACTGCTATGTTTCTGTTTTACGGGTAAAGTGGCCATGCCTGTGTTTGTCATCTGATACACAAGTTTGTAAATGAGAGAAAATTTGATTGCTTTTGCCTTTACTACCAGTACTTTTGAAATCTTACTTAGAAACATTTGCTCAGGTGGACATCATGAAGCATTTCCATGTTTTCTTCTAGTGGTTATATAGTTTGATCCCTTAAATTCAGATTTTTTAAACTATTTTATTTGATTTTCATAACTGGTGCAAGTTAGGGTTACAGTTTTATTTTTCTTCATTAGCATATCCTATTTTCTTAATATCATTATTAAGGAGATTGTCTTTTCTCTATTGTGTGTTCTTATTACTTTTATCAAATAGCAGTTGTCTATTAATGTGTGATTTATTTGGGATTTTCTACTCTGCTTCATTGGTCTATATATGTGCTTTTATTATGGTACTATGCTGCTTTTATTATTGTAACTTTGTAATATGACTTGACATTAGATAATGTGATGCCTCCAGCATTGTTTTTGTTAAAAGACTGTTTTGACTATTCAGGGTCTTTTCTGGTCATAAAAAGATTGGTCTAGTTTCTATGAAGGATGTCATTCGTGCTTTGGCAGAGATTGTGTTGTATCCACAGGTTACCTTGGGTAAACTGGATACTGAAAAATTATTGATTCTTTCTAAACACAGGCTATCTTTCCATTTATTTGACCTTTATTCAATTTTTAAATTAACATGTTCAGTTTTCTATACTTTTCATCCTTTGATTGAATTTTTTCCAAATATTCTAGTTTTGAAAGTATTATAAACTGAATTATGTTCCTGTTTCTTCTAGATAGCTACTGTTAGCAGATAAGAACGTTACTGTCTGAGCATCATTGCCATTTCACACTACAGAGGTCAAGATATACTGTAAGCAGTGTGCTCCTTCCAGCTTGGCTTTCTTGAGTTCATCCTTCCCCCTTGTTGTACTTAACAACACTGGGTCTTTGTCTACAGACCACACTTCTTGCTAACTAATGGTTATAGGCAATACTTTACAATGAATTAATGTTGATTAACTCATAAGTGATAGGACAATGCTACTGTGAAGAAATAGGAGAGACAATGAGATATCTCAGCACACTAAGTGCCTGCTTTGGCAAGCACAGGAACCAGGGTTCAATTCTAGGTCCCATATGCCCTGCCAGCTGTGCCCCTAGGAACCCTGAGCTGGCCACAGAGACCAGGTGTGGTGGCACATGCCTGTAATCTCAGGACTGGGGAGGCTGAAAACAGGAGTATTGCTACGAGTTAGAACTGCATAGAAAGACCCTATGCCAAATACATAAATTAAGATAAATAAATATTAAAAAAGAAATAGGCACAAAAGTGAGCTTTGAAAACATGGCATGAAAAAAATGCATACCAACTAGAAAATAATCCTATCTAGATGGGCCCATGCACCTCAATATACAGACTTGTGCCAAGATACCTCATTGTGCAGGCCCTGTGCTCTGCCTTTTGCCTGATTCAGAATCACACACTTCCTGGTCTTTCTGGTGGTCTTGGGGATAGACTTTTCCTGCTTTTCCAGTAGATTAATCAATCAATTTCACATTTCTAAGCTTGTGTTTCAATTTCTAAAATGGGATCCTTCCTTCCCTCCCTCCTTTTGCTCTATGTCCTGGGCTGCAAAATCCTTGTGTATACCACTTCCCAGACAAGCAGGCGCTGCACTGGCTCTGAGGCTTCTGTACTGAACTTAGCTTCTAGTCCATGCTCTGTGGTCAATGATGAGCAAAAGTGGAAGGATCCAAAATAAAGTTAAAGGCCTGGAGCCCACTGCAAAGTTCCATGCACCTCAATCAAGAAGCAAAAGAGTCAGCCCTGGAAGCTTTACAATATTCAAAGAGAGTAGCAAAGGTTGGAGTTCTTCTACAGAAGCAGAAGTAAGACTTCCTTCTTTTTTCTTTGTTAACTGCACCCCAGCTACAAGCTTATTGTTTGCTGCCACCCACATTTACAGTGGCTCTTTTCTTTGCAGTAACTCAATCACCCAACACACCCAAAACTGTGCGAAAGTATCTGCCAGGCAATTCTTACTCAAGTTGATACCACCATTCACTATCACAAAAATACAATCAGAGCAAACAACATTTAACATTGAATTTCCAGAAAATCTACAACTTTTCCATTTTTCTTCAGAGAGAGTTTATGATATTTAGTACTTCAAATGTACCCATGATAAGATAATATTTCAACATGTATGCCCCCACATGCACATCCATTATTGATTGATATATTGCTGAATTTACTGAAAAACTGTGAGAGATGGAGGAGGAGGAGCAGCTCCAGTGGCCAAATGAGACCACACTCTGTAGGGGTGACCAAATATTTGTGATAAGAGTTCTCTGTGAGAGTGGTGTAAAGTAACTCAGTGTTCCCCACAGACTCATGGTGGAAGTCCATTCTTGAGTGTCACCTTTCATTCAAGGGGACACTTGGCCATTTGCTGGGGTTCTGAGGTACATATCTCCATCACCCACATCTGCATCATCTTGGACAGCTTATTGACAACAATGAGAA
The DNA here is from genome assembly GCA_004027165.1 of Ctenomys sociabilis. Lineage (NCBI taxonomy): Eukaryota > Metazoa > Chordata > Mammalia > Rodentia > Ctenomyidae > Ctenomys > Ctenomys sociabilis. The sequence continues at coordinate 44,088 of PVKA01004762.1, read as the reverse complement.
AGAACAGAGCCCAGAACTACATAGCCATGGGAATGGGGGTCATTGGAAGTCCAAGGAAGTTATGGAGGTACCGGGCTTCCCAATGCACGGGCGTAATGATGGAGGCATTTCTTCATCTCATAGAGAGAGGAAAATACATCAGCATCCAAAGGTGCCCACCACTTCAGCACACCTTTGCATAATGGAAGGCACATTTCCTGCCCTCACAGGAATAATCTCAGGACCAGAAAGTACCCAAATAAAAACCATAAAATGTATTATCTTTCACTGCAGAAATTATCAATGTTGATAATTAATGACACTTAATGACACTTTTATGTTCTTATCTGTGGCCAGATATGTATTATACTTATGTTTCTGACCATCATGGTATAAAAGTTATGTTTACCAAAAGTTCAGATTCCCTCGTTTTTTAGAGGAGGGAATGGCATCCCTCACCAGAATGGAACCTGGCCAAGCTGAAGGAACTCTGGCGAATTTCAGAAGGGCAGTCTGTTCTTTTACCTCCTCCCGTGTGCCCAAGTGTTGGCAAGCTGTCCCACACCTAACAAGTCTCTTTCCAATCCTCCTAATTTCCTAGAAAATAAAATTAAAAGATACCTACCCTGAAATCTTGAAGGACTGCTAAGTGAAGTGAGAATGAACAATGGATAAAGGTTTAAGCATGAATGAAATATGCTGTCTGCTCTAAGTTTGATTTCTAGGGCACTGATGAAACCCCTGAGTAGAAATAGCAGTGGTGTGGGCCTGGGCAAGAGGTCACCTGTGACCTTTAGCAGAATATGGAGCCACAAAGAATGGGAATGAAACTTCTACAAAGAGAGAAAATCTCCTATATGGAAGGATTTACATCATCCAGATAATAATAACATAAAGGGCAAGAGAGATGTTTTTACGCTTCTGCCATGTGTGCCACAGGCTTAATAGACTACAGGCATAGAAGTTGGACACAAAGTTCACTTTGTTACTGTGCCCATTCACCCCCATGAGGTCCTGTGTCTTCTCCACAACGAGAACACAAAGCATCTTGGATTGGTAAACCAAGATCATCCCAGTAACATTTTAAGGTACACTGATTGAGTCACTCTCATGTGGGAATAAATATACAGCCACCGTGACATGAGCTGACCCTGAATCTGGGGGTAATCTGCGCTCTGGACTCCCCCAGCCCCCAGCCATCTGGATCTGCACCTGCAGGGAGAAGCAGTCATTGAAGCCAGTGTGACTCTCCTGTCTGAGACTTGAGCACCCAGGGGACATCTCAGGGTCTCCCCCTATGGGCTTCACTTGTCCCAGGAGCTGCAGCCCTGTGTGATCACCACATGTAAATGTATTACACCCAGGAAACTCTAAAACAAAATGTATTAGAAATAATAGCACAAATGCATGGCAACTATAATTTGATTAATGTTATGGTGTCAAGCAGTATTTCCCATTTCAGTAGATGAAATAAATTTTAATTCTTATTAAATAACTTGGGAGTATAAATTCTCATACAGAGAAAAAGTAGAAAATGGCCTCACTAAAATACATGCATCAATATACATATATACCTGTAATGTAAAGATGACAATATATTGCTATTTTCCTTCAAATAGCATTTTCCTTCATAATTTCTGTTCATTTTGAAGGAGCATGTGAAAGTATGGGAGGAAATATATTCTTTTTTGAGACCTATTCCAAATTTGTTTTAAAAATTTATTTGAAAAATATTTGATTAAGTGTAATAGAAGCCAGTTGCATGCAAAGTAATCAAAATCAGTTAAGATAATGCACAGAACTACTGAAGATACAGTGCACTGAAATATGTACTTAGACACAGAGTTTAAGGTTGACTGTCCAGGGAAATATATTAGAATACAGAATTGTTAAGGTCTGCTAAAGCCTTCGCAACTGGGGTGCAACCTCTGGACACCACACAATCCACCCAGACCACAGAGCCCCTCATTCCTGCTCAGCCATCTGAGAAGACATACAACCTGCAATAGGACTGAACTCATAAGACAAACGTTTATCATATAGCTTATCAACTAAAAGTCATCAGTGCAATTCCACAGTGCAAATAGTTCCTGTTATGGTTTCTGGGAGGATTAAGCAAATCACAATGGTCAGGAATCACTGTGAGGTAGGAATATAAATAAAACCTAAAGCACAGAGGCAGATGTGGAGAGGGAACATTTTTCTAGAAGTCATATAATAAAAGGAAACAAAATGGGACACCATAATCAGTAACTGTAATTGGCACAGTGCTCTCCAGACACTCCAACGTTCTTTAGGTGGGACTCAAGGGGTTTGTGCTTGAGCCATCTGGCCCCTCTTGCACACTGACTTATACACCAGGTAGATCTGTAGCCCTGGTGTTGCTGTACTGATTTCAGGGCCAAGTGAAGAAATGAAGACTTACATGTATAGAAGGACTCTGTGAGCATTCACCCTATCTCACCCTCAGGTGCTACGTTGTCTAATTGCATCATTACCACAAGCCCCTAACAAACACATTAATCCATTTTATACTTAAAAATAGTAAGAGATTTTCATAGCTTTGCAGCGTCAGATTCCTCACGAGCTGGTCAACAATAGCCTTTTTCATCCAAACTAATACTCATATGTACATGTGTAGGGTACACATATTGGTGTGGACGTGGATGTTTATATGCTGTTTCTTGAATCTGCAGCCTACCCAATGTGTCTGCCCCTATTTATTATGAAATCCCTCCAAATAATTGTCATAGTGAGGTCTCTACATTTTTTCTCTTGCTACTATCTTGACAACTATTCTAAAGATGGGCATTATTTTTAATCCGGTTGTGATAATGTTTTCTATAAGTCCCATATTTTCATTGCCTATGCACCTTCTGTATTTATATGAAAATCTTTGAAGTTCATTTTTTCCAAGTACAGGTCCAGCTTTCCTAGAACTATTTTTGAAAATATTATTCTTTCTTTATTGGATTATCTATGCCCCACCACTGAAAATCAATTGACCATATGGGCATGTCTGTTTGTAAATTTGTTTAAAAAGACAGCTACAATGTTGATTGGGATTGTGCTGTATCTATGGATAAAATTACCATGTTAATAGTATTGATCATTCTGATCCATAAAATTGTATATTTTTACACTTATTATCCTCTTCAGTCAGTCTTATTCAGTAGCATTCTTTAGTCTTTAATGCGCAAGCTTTTCACAGCTTTCATTCAATTTATTTTTACATGTTCTAGCTGAAATGTTAAACTTCCTTCAGACATTCATTTGAATGGAATGAAAATTATATGTTATTTTCCTGCATGATGCTGTCTCTTCAACACAAATGAATTCATATGAAATCTGGAGCTATTAAGAAGCCAGTGAAGGATAAGAAATTGACTGTAAATTCTGTGTTCTTAAAGCTATGCTGACTGTAATACTCATGAGAACATTAAGTGGGGTAGGTATTATTCTCAATCCACTGGTGCAAAAAATTGATCTCAGAACAACTGTACTATGAACCAAGGTAGTTCCTTGGAGTATTATTCCTTGAACAACAGAAGCAGCAGATATCTAATGATATTGTCTATTTATGAATTTATCTTCCTGTGAATCTATTTTTCTATTAGTCAATTAATGAATCCATTCTTTTATCTAGTAATCTACCTGTGTATATTTATATTTGGTTAGAAAGTGTGTGTGTGTGTGTGTGTGTGTGTGTGTGAGAGAGAGAGAGAGAGAGAGAGAGAGAGAGAAAGAGAGTTTAGGTTTTACATCTTTTGTCTACTAAATACAGAACTGGCTTCAGAAGTTATACAAAAGAATTAATGTCTCCAGTAGATTCTCATTGTTGCCTGTTGTTTGTAACCCTTCACAATGGATAAGGTCTGCTATAAGAGTCTGCTTTGTGTCATTACAATGTCTTTATGCAAAAATATATACTCACAGGATTAATGATGATAATACCCGGGGAAAAACATTCACTTTATAAATTTTTCCAATATTTGATATTATCTTTTTTGTTTTAATTTTTATTCATTTATTTATCACAGGGAATTGCTACACAGTTCAGACATATCCATCCTCCTGTTTCAGCCTCCACAGTGTTGAGATTACAGGTATGGGCTACAGGTCCAGGGTTCCGGACCTTACATAGTATGTGGTACCTGGAATCAATCTCAGATGTTTGCACTTGCCAAGCAGGCACTTAGAAATCTGGGCTATCTCCACAGCAGATATTATCTTCCAAAAATAAAAAAAAAATTATAAGATATCTACATTCTCAAAACAGTAGATAATAATCTCTGAAATTCTGTTTTATGAATGAGCCTTTCTTCTTTCATTGACTGTGATTGTTAAACGTCATACAGAGTAAAATTAAAACCACACAGCCTCCTAGCCCAGCACAGGTCTGGGTGTGTCTGTGGATGATTGACACATAAATCAGCAGAGAGGGAAGCCCAGCCAAGTGTAGGTAGCGACAACCAATAGCTTATAGCCTGGATAGAATTACAGAGAGAAAAAAGCAGGAAGTCTTCCTGAATTGCAAGCCCTACAGTCACCTGGGCAGGGCTGGATCCTCCTTTCCTGGTATTACTTCTTGGCTGTCAGTCTCAGGTTTCATCCCTCCCAACATAGACTCATGCCAGCAACTCTTCAATGTGTTTCCAGGCCTTCTACTTTGGTCTGGCCCTGTTCCTCTTGTTGTGAGGGTTCGTACATCTTGTCTTGGTCCTCTTCCTTCCCAGAGTGCAGATAGCCATGGGAGACTCTGCCATCTGATCCCATGAGCTGACCTAAATTTTGGTGGAACTGGGGATTGAACTCAGACCCTTGCACTTGCCAGGGAAACACTTATTCTACTGTGTCATCTCCCCAGCCTTCTAAAGTGTTTTTTTTTTTCTTAAGAAAAATAGTTCCAATCTGTGTATAAGCATAGCACAGGTTTACATGCAGCAGCTATTTTGAGTCCTCTATCATAAGAGGAGAAACAAGCAAACAAAAACAACAACAGCAGCAACCTTTCTTTGGGTGACATCAGGCATCTATTGATTCATTCCATCTGTGTTTTGTGACTGCTGCACATGATTCTTTCCTGTGGTCACCACTTGCTTTGGCACCTGTATCCTCTGTTGCATGGAAGGTATATCACATGTCTTTGGACAATGTGCAAGAAACTCAGTTCATCAATCGACAGCTTCGGGGGTGATGCTCTTGTGTGAGGAAGGTGGATATATTGGACAGCCTTACGATGGCTGGGGCCAAATTTCCCACTATAAAATTTAAGGTATACATTTCTCTTTTGGAAATAGTCCTCAAAAATCAAGTAGGCACCTTTCTGTATGATCTTGGATGGGTCCTAGACATCATTTGTGAAGGGAAATGACAAAAATAATGATAGGAAATTATAAGCCATTCCTTTGGTACAAGAAAACACAACAAAATAAAATAAAAGAACCATAGGATCATATTCCCTATTTCTATGATGTTAGGTCTTTGGACATTAATCAGTTTATGGTAACAACATGTTGAAATTCATAGTAGATGAGTATTTTTCTTTTTAATCTATTTCCTTCATCCTTTGTTTTCCACATAGAAATTAAATTCAAGGATTTCAATTAGAATTAATTCTGCATAAAACATAATGCATGGTCTGTTCCACTGAAAGGGTTAACAGAATTTTCGGCTTAAAAAACAGCACTTAGTCTAAATTTGAATTTGGAGGTTATTAGGCTTAATATTTTAAAAATTTGAAGCTTTTGGCTGTTAGTTACACTTTCACAACTCATTTATTCAGATTTAAAGTAAGAGGAGACAATTTGCAAGTGTAATTTGTATTTCCAAAGTTAGAGTACACATAGATACAGTTTGTTTTCTAGTTTTTCATTGGTGCACATTTATATGCGCATATGTATTATGCTTTATTTTTGATTAAAATATAGCAATTGCACATATTTGGGGTATAATATATTTTTTATTTGTTTATTTTTATTTTTATTTTATTGAAGTACAAACATCAATGAGACAGTTTTAAGATATATTGACAAGATGGATTTGATAAATTAATACATTGCAAACTGTTTTCATAATGTTTTGGTATCATAGAAAATGCATACATGATATTATACTTACAGACATTATTATACCATATGTGTCTTATCAGTAAATTAAGAGAGTGTAGCTGTTTATGTATCTTATTTTTCATACCAGAATTACATCAAAGATTCAAAAATTAATAGTTTCTACCTTGTTATTTTCCTAGTGGCTGTCCATAGTACTAGAAGCCCACATAATATCCTGTCCAACCAGAATTAGTGCAAACCCTGCCTCTCATAGAATTATGTAGAAGCATAGCGTTATCTATCCCAACTGTACTGCCCATACACACACATCATGATTCTTCCTTTCTATACCCCTTCCTTTGTCTACACCTGTCAAAGATGGGCACTCCATTGTCATTCAACTAACTTAGGTGCCTGAACTCCACAACACAATCCAACACAGTCCAGCATTCCACAAGAATAGTGAGTTATCTGAAGAAGTTGTCGACCATAGCCATTTACAGCTCAACTTATTATTATGGCCCCACACCATATACATCATTTTTATACTTTTCTGCTGGATCGTTAAGACCTAGATAGATCAAGACCTCTATACCAACACATGTACTTTTTGTTTCTGATGAGATCAGTGAAGTCCCCTCAGAGTTTATCTTGTAATCCTGTACTTCATTCTGTAGATCCTTTGTGTGTGTCATCCATGTGGATGAGTCACAGCCAATGCTTGACCAGTTTTCTCTCTGTGAGAGCCTCAGAGAAAGTTTTCTCTCCATGTGACTCTCCCCAGGCACACTATAGAACTTCAATCTCTTTCCTCTGTGGCTCCATAATCTCCTTGTTCAGAAAATTTGGAGCTTAACTGAGTTTCATGATGATGAAGTACAGGCTCTCCTATGTGCTGAGTCTTCACTGACCTTGAAAGGTTAGGACAAAAATGTTGGCTGGCCTTGTGGCTCTTCTATTTCTCCAATTTTCATCTATGAATATAGGTTGTTAACCATCCAGAAGAAAAGAAGCTTAGTATCCTGCAGCAAATGCCATTCACTTTGCCTTATCTGACTCAATGGTTTTTAATTGTTGTTATACATTTCTATTTGTATTTCTTCTTTTCACTTCCTATACGAGGAAGACTATACGATATTTACACGTATGCCTGGTTTATTTCACTTATGAGTATATGTTCAAGTAGCATCCACTTCAATATAAATGCTTCAAGCTTACCATTCTTAATAGCTGAGTAATACTCCATTATATAGAAATACCACATGTTTTTCAACCAATCCTCATGTGATGGACATCTTGGTTGTTTCCAAGATTTTGTTATTACACATTGTGCTGCTGTAAACATATGTACACACATATCACTATGATACAATGTTGTCAGTTCCTCTGAGAAAATTCGCAGTATGGGTATAGCCGGCTTGAATGGGATTTCTAGTCCTATTCTTTTGAGAAGTCTCCACACTGACCTCAAAAATGGTGTACCAGTCTACATTCCCACCAGCAGTGGAGAAATGTTCCCTTTTCCTCGCAACTTCTCCAACATTTGTTGTTGGTTGATGTCCTTATCATAGCCATTCCTTCTGGAGTGAGATGGTATCTCAGTGTTGTTTCCATTTGCATTTTATGGGTGGCTACTGATGTGGAGCATTTTGTCATATATTTATTCACTTCATTAATTTCGTCCTCTGAGAAGTGTGTATTCATCTCAGATGCCCATTTCTGAATTGGGTCTTTGAATTTGAGTGCCCTGTTATATCTTAGTTCTTTATATATTCTAGACAGCAGACCTTTGTCTGATGGCTTATTAGTTAGGACTTTTTCAAAATTTGTGGGTTGTCTTTTCACTCTGTTGACAATCTCTTTTGACATGCAGAAGCTCCTCAAGAAGAGTTGATGCCAGTTGTTGATTCTTTCAAGTGTTTCCCGTGCAAATATATGTTTGTTCATGAACTCTTTACCTACCCTGGTGTTTTCAAGAGTTCCTCCTACATTCTCTTCCAGGAGATTGAGTGTTCCTGTTTTAATGTTTTGATCTTTAATCCATTTTGACTTTAATTTAGTACATCAAGATAGAGCTGGGTCAAGTTTTAGTTTTCGGCATGTAGAAAGCCAAGTTTTCCAGCACCATTTGTTAAAGAGCCTATCTTTCTTCCAGTAAGTATGATTGGCCTCTTTGTTGAAGATCAGATGGCTGAGTGTGTTCATAGATGCTTCTGTACTTTCTAATCTATTCCATTGATCCTTAGGTCTATTTCGTTGCCAATACCATGTAGATTTTATTGCAGTAACTTTGTAGTATAATTTCAAGTCAGGCATTGTGATGCTTCCTGCCTTGTATCTATTGGCCAAGATTGTAATTGCTATTCAAGGTTGTTTGTGGTTCCAAATAAATTTTAGGAATGCTTTCTCTATGTCTGGGAGGTGTGTTTTGGCAGTTTGGTAGGCACTGCATTTAATCTGAACAGCAATTTTGGGAGTATGGCCATCTTCACAATGTTGGTTCTTCCTATCCAGGAGCATGGAATATTTTTCCATTTTCTGAAATCCTCTATAATCTCTTTTCTTAGGGTGTTGTAATTTTTCATCAAAAGTTCTTTGACTTCCTTGGTTAAGTGAATCCCAAGGTACATCATTTTCCGCGGTGCTATTGTACAAGGTATTGCTTCTTTTGTTTCCCTTTTAGTGTGGTTGTTATCTGTGTAGAGGAAGGCTATTGACTTTCAAGTATTGATTTTGTATCCTGCTATGCTACTGAATTTCCATATCAGTTCTAGTAGTGTCTTGGTGGAATTTTTGGCAGCTTCCAAGTAAAGTATCATGTCATCTGCAAACAATGATTATTTAACTTCTTCTTTACCTATTCTTATTCCCTTTATTTCTCCCTCTTTTGTAATGGCTGCTGCTGATGATTCCAACACTATATTGAATAGGAGGTTTGATAGAAGACATCCTTGTCTTGTACCTGATTTAAGAGTAAAAGATTTCAGTTTTTAACCATTTAGGAGTATATTAGCTTTTGTGTTGTCATAGATGGCTTTTATCAGGTTGAGGTAGAGTCTATTTCAATTTTCTGAGGACCTTGAACATGAATTAGTTCTGGAGTTTGTCAATTGCTTTTTCTGCATCAATTGAGATGATCATGTGGTTTTTAAATTTCAGTGTATTAATACAGTGTATTACATTTATCGATTTTCAAATATTGAACTATCCTTGCATCCTACCTGGTCATGGTATATGAGCTTCTTGATGATTTTTTGTATTCTATTTGCCAAGATTTTGTTGAATATTTGTGCCTATATGTTCATGAGGGAGATTGGCCTGTGGTTCTCCTTTTTGGTTTTGTCTTTCCCTGGTTTTGGCATCAGTATTATACTTTCCTCCAGAAATGATTTTGGGAGGACTGTTTCCTTTCCAATTTCATTGAAGAGCTTGTGGAATGTGGTGTTATATCTTCTATAAATTTCTGGTATAATTCAGTTGTAAATCCATAAGGATCTGGACTTTTTTTTTTGTCAGTAGGCTTTTTATTACATTTCGTATTTCATTGGCTGTTATTGGCTTATTGAGAGTTCTTATATATTCTTGATTGAGTTTTGGTAATTTGTACCTTTTGAAGAACCTGTCCATTTCTTCTGTGTCTTCTGTTCTGTCAGTTTAAAGATTCTTGAAGTAACTATTGATAATCTTCTGATTTTTTTTTTTTTTTTTTTTTTTTTTTTTTTTTTTT
>PVKA01004762.1:0-27124 GCA_004027165.1 Ctenomys sociabilis | reverse complement strand
TACAGTGGAATTCTTCATAAGGCATATAAATATTATGTGCCATAAGAATGCATGAATAAAACATAAAAATATAGTGAAAAATAGTATGAGCCTGGATACCTACATTTAGGATTTTGTGCGTTATAAATTTCATTTTTTAGGCTTCTGATGATTAATCTTGCCTTTGATCACTTTTCAGATTTTTTTTTTGCTAGACATGAACATATTTTGCATTGGGGTTCAGTGACTGCAGCTTATAAACCAAGTTGGTCTATGTCTAAGTTTTTAAATTTATTGGAAACTAACCACATCCATTCATGTACGTATTGTCCATATTTGGGTTTCTCATGTAAGAAAGACCATATAATATTTAAGTGTACTGATTCTCTTGTTTATAACCTTCCAAGTGCTAAGATTGCAGGCATGCGCCACCATGCCCAGTCTCATTTGCTGTCTCAGTGTGTCCCGGGTGGTGTAGCCGACATGGCAGGCCCAGGGAACGAAGCCCCTGGCATCTGGGCCTGCAAGCAGGTGCTTTAATCCACTGAGCTATTTGGCCAGCCCACGATTACCTTTCTTATGGGTAATAAAACTCCACTGTTTATAAATACCACTTGTTTCTTCTTCATTAACCTGTTGATAGACAAATAGGTTGCTTCCAAGATTCAGCTATTATGAGTTATGTTGCTAAAATCATAGATATTCATAGATCATTATAATATAATATCTTCAACTCTTTCAGGAATGTATCTGAGATTCTTTCCTAATCATTGGCAAAGCGAATTCCACAGTAATCATTTGATGATAAACATTATCCTTTCATGATTGTTTCTTTGAGTAAATTCATCATAGGTGTTTCACTGCTTACCAGATAAAGTTTAAAATTGGAACCTTCAGGTACCTGATGAAACATTCATAATGCTTTCCCATGCTTCAAAACAGTTGTATACTTGTGACTGAATGAATTGATTAACTTTTCTTATTAACAAGTGATCATTTTTTTCTCTACATCACAGAAGTTTCCTAAGATGAATTATTTCAATCAACTTTACAACTACAAACTCAGATATATTAAATAAGAGCTCATTTCTGCTTCTCAATTCTCAGAGTCTGTGATCAGTCTTACTAAAAGTTGAAGAGAGAAGACTTCTGATATAAGTGCAATTCAATAATGTAATTTAGCAACTAGTATTCCTGTAATCACTTGGTTAACTTAATGTATTATGTACCATTAAAATTCTTACAAAATATTTATTAGCATGGGACAATCCGAAGTGAATTGCATTTATTCTTATATAGATTTATCACATAGATTTATTTGTACATTAAATTTTTCTCATTATATTTCAATTAGAGACAATTATTCAGCATCCTGTCTGCCTCTAGGGCAGAGTCCTTGAAGAGTCATTGTTTATATTGGTCCATTTTTCTTTTATGCCCATTATATTCTGACATCAACAATTTAGGGGAGATGCTTACTTTGTCCCATGTTTTGGGGGCTCAGTCCATGGGCAGCTGGCCCCAAGACAGAGCATCAGGGTGGAAGAACCTAGCAGAGGAAGGCTGCTCTCCTCATGGCAGCCAGGAAGCAGAATGAAAAGGAAATAGATGAGCACAAAAATCTACCATACAGGACCCCTCCTCAGGGGCACCTGCAACAAGAGGTCAGCAACTAGCAGCACATAGATTTCTCAGTGATGTGTACATTGATGTGGTTGATGGCCCCATAATCCAATCACTTTTCAAATGATCCATCTTTGGATGTGTGAGACTTTGACGGAACATTGTAGAATAAAATTATAACAGTATTAATGTCCTGTATTTGTGTTTAACAATGTGCTCTGCAAAATATGAATATAGTGGCAACGAAACGGGATCCATACTATTCTTATGTTTGGTGTCTCTAGTGGTTCCTTTAACTTTCTAGCTCTGATGGCTTAAAGATTTGTGTGATTCTCATGAGGTGAGTGGTGTGTGCTCCTCTGATGACCCAAAATTGATCTTTGTGACTCAGTTACTGTGTCAAGAGCCACACTCTCATCAGCAGCAGGCATGCAAGAAAGCAGGACGTTCATCAGAAGCCCAAGGCCTAAGATAAGTCTGCTTCTCTGATCAATCTCTGTAAAAGAGACTATTTTTCAGAATAATAAGGACAGTGTACCAGTGACCCAAAGGCAAACTTGATCCTAGTTATAGGACACCACCCGGTGAAGTGGTGAAGTGCCATTTCTATAATCCACAAAATATGAAGTCGTGTGTTGTGTGTGATCCTTGGTCACACACATGCTGATGTCTTTCTTGTCTGTGACCAAATACACTGCACTGTTTCCCAACACGAAGGAGTCAAAGCTTTGGCAGAGTCCCTATGGTCTCCTTATTTGTTGCAAATAATCTTTGCCATGAGTGACAGCTCCTCATGGCATCTGTTCTAACTGGATTCCCACCAAGAGCCAAGCCAGTGAGACCAGTAATAACAGCACAAGTGTCTGGCCCACTAAGAGTCATGCTGATTCAGGAGGATGGGGTAGAAAACACTGTGAAGCATCTCAATCTCTGTAAATGCCAGGCTCCTGTTAAGATTTTCCTTTCTACTGGAGGAAACCCTTAGGTGGTGAACTTGGAGGACTGCAGTAGAATTTCTCCAGGGAAGGTGGCCCTTTCACCAGGACAGACCACAATCCTAAGCCACACTGATGAAGATTTACTAGGTCATTCTCCCTAATATGCATGCTGGAGATATCACTCAGTAAACTGTGATCGCTGATTCATCACCAAGTGAGGAATCCCTGGGAACTCCGTGGAGACAGCAGAATATATTTAGAAAACTCAGGGTAGACATGTAATTCGCAATCTTCCAGAGGTAGAGTTCCATCAGGTTCCTACTAGTAAGTTGGAAGAGGGCTAACAGAAATTCCACATGGCTAAAGGACAGAAAGTCAAATTGTAGGCTATGATTTTCTACTTATGTTTGAAAATATGCTTATGAAATGCTACATTGGGCTGAGAAGATAGCTCAGTAGAATAACTGCTTACCTGGCAAATGCAAGGGCCAGAGTTTAATCCCTGGTTCCAAAAAGAAATGCCACATTGGCTAGAGTGTACATTGAATTTTAAAATAAAATGTTCGTTATAATAGCTTCTCTCTCTCACTGTACTTTTGTAATAGAATTAGATTTTCCAGAGGACAACATGAACAAAGACTTTAACTACCTAATAGCAAATTGGATCAACATTTCCAATACATTTGTCAATTTTCAGACCTTTTTTTTTTTTTTTTTTTTTTTTTGTGGTACTGGGGACTGAACTCAAACTTGTGTTTCCAGGCAAGCACTTATTCTACTGAGCTATCTCCCCAGCCCACATTTGTCAATTATTCTCAATATTAGCTCTTAGAAAATTTGGAGCTCAACTGAGTTTCATGATGTTGCAGTACAGGTTTTCCTATGTCTCCAAAGACCTTGGAAGGCTAGGGCCAAAATGCTGGCTGGCCTTGTGGCTCTTCTATTTCTCCAACTTTGATCTGTGAACTTAGGTTGTTAACCATCCAGAAGAAAAGCTGATTAGTACATTCCAATTAATGATAATTTACTTTCTTAACCACACTTTCCTTTAAACTATAATTTAGAATTAACCACTTTGTAAACTTATGAATCCTGAGATTTTGGATCTTTGAGTAGCAGTACAGAAACAAGAACAAGTCCACAGACCATACTTTAAAATTTATTTTGTTGTTGCATAAATACTTTGTTATTTGATTGAAAATGTTTGGTGGATGCAGTTGTCCTGATAACCTGGGCCTGTTGTTCAAGGCAGAATGGACTGAGCTACAAAGGACTGAGATTTTTATCTGCAGATATGAAAGAGGTGAGTCCTGTCTAATTATGTTCAGAGGAAGAAGAGGTAAAGAAAGTTCTTTACACTAGGGCAGTGCTTGTGTGGCTTTACAACTGACTGCCTCAAATATAGAAAGATGCTATTATACCTAATATCTGAACTGTGAGCACCAAAACTGCCCTATGGGTTAGATGTTAACATCACACAGTTGCACACTCAAACCCAAAGTGTGGGTGTCCATGCAGAGTCACAACAGAGACAGTAACAAGGAACAACATTGCCATTGTTCACTGTAACCCTAATTTACTTTTTAGGCTGAAATCTACAAAGTATCTCCCCCGCTCAAATGATGATGGCACGAGTTTGGGAATGACTACAGTGAGGGCCACTCACTCATATTCTATCAGTTTCTTCAAAGTAAGGAGCCCATGTGTGACACACCTGGGGCAGATGTGGACATAACTTTCAGCAGGTGTCAGCTATCTGATTTTGCATTTGTTTCTCCTTGTTCCTACTACCTATCTCATATATAGAATCATGTCTTCAAAATCCACCATGTGCTGAGCTAGGCTTGGCAAAGTCAGCCTCCTATACAACAGACCACTCTTGTCAGTTGTCAGTTGGTATAATCTGCACAAGTGAAATGAAACTTGAGAAGAAAAAAACCTGAAGGCCTGTTTGTAGTCCCCATGAATACATCCATGCATGAGCGTACAGAGCCTGCCTGTTCTAGTTTGTGTCCACTGAATGGGGCAGAAGGAACTGAGAGATGATCCAGGAAGACAGAAGGCACTTTAACCTACTGAAAGGAATTGATGGTTTAGGAGGAATAGAGAGGTTTTGGGGAGACAAGAGTCAAAGTTCCACAAACTTGGGCAGATCTATCTTTTAGTCACAATGCAGCAGCAAGAAGAAACACTAAAATGTTACCCAGCCCTGGAAAGCAGATTTATTTATGTCAGCAGGTCTGGTAGGATTCATTGCCAAAGTGTGAGGCTCTGATCTCTGGTAGTTAAGGGCTTATATGAGTTTTGCAAGTGGGAAGTGAAGAAACAGAGTATTTAATGGTTAAATCTTATGTCATCATCACTGATTGGCCTAAGGAAAAACTACATTATATATGCTGCATACCAGAATGAGGTCAAACTTCAGGCAAGCCCAGCTATGGGAAGCACACAGGTTCAGGGTGGGGGCAAGCTCTGGGTTCTGGGAAGCACATGTGCTTGAGATAAGGTATGGGTTCAGGGGTATGGCTGATTGCTTATTTAGATAAGGGAAGCATGCACCTGGTGTTGGTAGAAGACAGGAGGACAAATCTGTCCAGGGGAGTGGCTAGTTGTAGGAAATTTAAAATGTTAATTCTCTATTTTCCTCATTTCCTCTTTTTGTAACTCTTGACAATTCTTTATCTATTGTCATATTTCCTGTTTTGATCCTACAGTTACATATGTGTTAGAGCTTTAAATATAATTTGTTGTTTTGTTTTGTTTTGTTTTGTTTTTTTTTTTGCAGAACCGGGGATTGAACTCAGGCCCTTGTGCTTGCCAGGGTAGCACTTATTCCACTGAGCCATCTCCCCAGCCCTAGCCATCTCCCCAGCCCTATAATTTGAAGTATAATAGAATAAATGTTTATAAACAAATCAATTAGCCAATTGACTATATATGGCCCAATCAGGAGAATGAGATGAGTATAAAAGAAGTCAGTGGTGTTAAGTGAGGTCTGCTGTGTGATCTCTAATTTTAAAATTGTTCTTGATATCATGCTTTTCCTTGGTCATCCAAAGTTGCTTGGAATTTTTGGAATCCCTCTCAGCTGATCCCATATGTTTTTGTATAAATCAGCATTTTTTTTTTTGTTTTCTTTTGAGGCATTATACACTCCTCTCTGCTGTTGCTGTAAAAGAACCAGATTGAATCTACTTCAGTTTTGTAAAACAACTTCAGCCAGGGAAACTATCTGGTCTTGTAATAACTACATGTGTCACGTAGACTTTTGAGTTCTTGGTTAATTGTCTCAGCTAGGTGATTTAGTCCTGTCTGCTTCACAGCAATAGCAGCAGTTTCCATTTCCACTGAGGCTCAATCCCACAAGTATGGGAATGACTGGAAGGCTCTCTTTGATCTCCAAAAGGGCAGTTATGTTTTGAGTCAGAGCTGCAATTTTTGTTTGCAAACCATTTTTTTTTTTTTTTTTTTTGGCAAAACTGGGGATTGAACTCAGGCCCTTGCACTTGCCAGGAAGGAGCTTATTCTACTGAGCCATTTCCCCAGCCCCAGAGCTGCAATCTTGATGTCTCTATTTATTGTCAGGGTGAGACAGAAATCAGCCTGTGCTTAAAACCCTCTTTTTCATGGGTTGTCACTGCATCTTGACCTGGAATTTCTCTATTACTTGGTCTTGTGGTTATGAACTCACACAAATCAAATTAGAAAGCAACTAAGTCCTGGCCCGACCATCTTAATAACTGAGCTGTCTGTCTGATTTTAGAAGCTGAAACCTAATAGGAGGTTGAGTTATAGCAAGGGGTTTTTGAGAGGCTAATGTAAACAAAGGAGAACCCAGACTCCAACTTTAAGGCTCAGAATATTACAAGCAGAAGGCATGTAGCTATACTGAGAACAAGGATGTGGTCAATAGCAAGGATAAGTCACAAAAATCTGGGGAAGAAATAAAGTTTAAATACACATTCAGGAGACCATGTGGTGGGGGCCTAAGAGCTTAACATGAGTATCTCTGTCAGTGTCCGGGGTAACAGAGGCAGGGCTTTGAGTATGTTGTCTCTTTAGGGTGATTTTCAAGGGAGTTGATTAATTTGTGTAAACCTTCTAGCAATCATCTGGGTAGCTCTCTTCACCATGGAGTGGTGAACCTGAGGCTGGAGGTTTGAAACTTTAAGAACTGTAGAGGCTAGTTAGTGTGACCACGTATGATGACTTTTTTCACTAGGATGTAGGTATTTTTTAATTTTTGTTTATTTATTTGTTTTGTGTTTTATTCAGGATCTCACTATGCAGCTTGGGCTCATAGTGATCCTCCTGGTTTCAGCCTCACCAGCACTGGGATTGCAGCCACGCAACAACATGCCTGGTCTTGATGGCCAACTGAGCACTCCCAGGATTGGGGCCAGAGCAACTTGTGGTGCCAGAGCTCAAACAGCAGTTCCTGTGCTTGCCTAGGCAGTGTTTCTGTCTTATGATCATGGTGTTAAGAGGAATGTGCCCTAGAAGTTCTAGGTCTGCTTGTACACAGTTTTATGTTCTAGGATGCTCTTTTGGAAGCTGCTTTGAAAATTTTTGCACTTTGCTGGGTTTGTAGACAGAAGCAGGAAGCAGCAGACCTTTTCATTTTTATACCAACTGAAGGCCTACATAAGAACACATGGTTCAGTTCATTGGGCAGACCATCCATCCCTACAGGAAAGCTTTAGCCAAGACAACTTTGTCCAAGGTGACCACAGCATATCTGGCCCATATTGATCTATTACTAACAGAGCTACTTTCATCCATAAATACAATGTGCTCAGAATCCGTCAGGTGGTTCATTTTTTAGTCTGTCCCACTCAATAATAGCTTATCAACTAGTTCTGGCCAGTCATGGTCTAGTGCATTCAGTTTGGTAGGCAGGTATGTGTCAGGATTGAGTGGTTTAGCACCACAATAGTTAGGCAAAGATTTTTGCATAAGAGTTTTTGGTACTGAGGGACCTGGCTATTGGAGAGTCAGCAATATCCATGGTTATTTAGAAGGTGCAGCACAGCATATGGCACCTGGGCAGTTAGGTCTTGGCCTAAGGTGACTTGTCAGTTTTTTGATCAGAAGGACAGTGGCTGTTAGAGCATAGAGGTTCATGGGGGATGCAGCCCTCAATGAATGCTTGCACAGGCAGGCCACTGGGTGCTCACTGCACTAACTGTCTAAGTAGGCATCTTTGAAACTACATGCCTTCACTATTTAAACAAATAAGTTGAATTCCAATTACATCTGAATTTCTCAAGTTTGTGCTATAGAAAGAGCCTTTTGTAGTGTCATTGCCTTTATGAGCTATGATAAAAATACAGTGAATGCTGCTATCAGTACCATTGAACAGAAACGCAAGCTCATGAAAACCTGGCCCTAGGCTGGTGAAGTAGCTCAGCAGAATAAAGCACCTGCTTAGGCAGGTACAGAGACCATGGTTTGAACTCCTGTACCACATGTGATACCAGTCCCATCCACAGGGTGAGGTGAGCCAGGCACAGTGTATGGGCACAGTGGAGTAAGCCTATAATCCCAGTACTGGGGAAGAGAAAAACTGAGGGATCACTATGAGTCCAGACTATGTAGTGAGACCCTGTAACAACCCAAATACATTTATAGAAGAGAAAAGAAAACTTATACCTGTGTTGTCCACCTTTTTCACTGGATCTGGCACCATGTAACTTTGACACTTCCTCAAAGTCAAAATGATGGAAAGGGTAAAAATTTGGTTTTTTAAAGCAAAAAATTGGTTCAGCATATTAAGGAAGCATTGACCGTGCAGCTACAGAAACTCAAGAAAGGACTTCAGGACCTGCTCCAGAAGGTGACAACCATACTGGGATGAGTGTGCTCAAAACTAGTGGGAGGGACATGGCACACTCTTTCTTCACAACACTCACCCAAGCATCATCAATGTTCTAGCGGTGAAATCTACAGAAAAGCTAACTGATTTGACCTAATTTCAGAAAGAACAAGCTCACTGCACTCTTCAAACACTGAGCCTATTAGCACTATTTTACACAGACTTGGCTTCTGTATTCCCTGAGCCATATAATCATTTCTTAGCTAAACTATCCAGTGAGTGGCTGTCAGGGCCTGAGATTTGCTAAATTTGTTTATTTTTGCTTTTCTCTCAACTTAAAATTGAAAACATACGTTCATCACCTCTGCATATAAACTGTTCTTCTCATTTAATTCAGAGCAAATACAGTCAGAACTGTTGTCATCTCAAAGTTTGACCTACAAAAATTGTAAGACATGCATGGCTTATTTTATTAATTGTGTTTTCTTATAGACTAGCAAATTGAGCTCAATTAACAGAGACCTGGGCTTGTGTCTCAATGTTGTACTAGCAAGTCCTCCAGGTAGGAGGTGTTAGTGACATTACTCAGCTTTTGGAGGCCACAGGAAGAGCATAATAGATCTTCAACATACCAGATTTTATGTTTAAAGTATACATTGTTAAGGAGATTTCTATCCTGAGTATGATCAGGACTACAGCTAAGAATAATTATTATTTGAAGATACTTTTCAAAAAGGTCTATAGAAGTCTGAATCTGATGGCATTCAATTTGCCTCTGGGTCAGACTTGTGGCCATTGACAATTGAGGATGGTGGGATGTTCTTTATGGGGGGAGACCACCAGCATGACACACATCAGAAAACTCAGAGGTCACGTACAATTATTTAGGAAGGGAAATGGCCATATCTGGTCAAAACTGATTCTATGAGCTGGGAGATTTTAGTAAGGAAAGTGGTGACTCAAACAACACAAAGAGATACACAGTATTGATCTCCTAACCATATTTCAGGAGCTAAGAAGGAAGTTTACACGGTACTAAGTCCACTTGTGTGTTCTCCAGCTTTCCGTCTCTGTGTCTTTCTATATAGAGTAGGAATGATAAGTACTTTACCAAACAAATGGTTATGTATGTAAACTGAGTGAGGAATTTGTCTACTAAATCAGGAGTCCCATGTCAGCTAAGGGGCTCTAAAAAGATCATTTATCTTTTTTCATCCCAGATTTCTGTTTGTCAAATGACCATGTTATTAGCTGGGCTTTAGTGACCTGGAATAAAAAGTAAGTGAGTAGGATTTTAGATAAGTGTCTTCTGTATAGTAATTGTATTGGGTTTCCTGGTAACTCTCCAAAGCAGTACATCAAAGTCCTAACCACCAGAATTTGTAGAGACAACTGCAGAGAAAGAGTTTTTAGGAATAATTAAGAATCTTGAGGTGAAAGATCTTGAGCCCCAAGTCCACTGATAGGTGTCATATAAAAGAGGCGAGGACACAGAGATTAAGAGAAAGCCCTTGAAGATACAGCTGGGAGCGATGAATTTATAAGCCAAGAACTGCTCAGATTTTCAAAGAAATGGATCATGTTATTTTTAAAGGTCAATAGCAGGATTTGAGTGGCCAGCACTTTTATGGCTGATTTCTGTTCTCTAGAACTGTGAGAAAACAAATTTCTACTGTTTTAAGTTATTGTAATTGTAGAACATTACTCTGGAGTCACAAGAAAAAGATACACAATTAGTGTACACACACACCTGATTTTTGCCATCTGACTTCAAATTCTTCACCATCCTTGGCTTCTTTCAAATTTTTAATCTTGGTTTTGCTTTCACCATCACTCATTAGCTATCCTTCATACTTCTTTATGATTTTAAGGAGCACAGCTTCCTATGTGGTACACCATTCTCTGTATATTTCTGCTACACAGAGGATGGATTTTTTTCCAGAACCTTCAGGTGAACACATGCCTTTCTCTGACCTCTCATTGGGATGTGGTCGTTGACTAGCTGGTACCAACACTGATGGACAGAGGTAACCGCTTTACTTTGAAGCAGAAGTGTTTAAGAGATAATTTTCCCTCTCTTTCAATTTTTTTCCTTTCTACCATTTACAAATTGAAGACCAATAGACTGTGTGGGTGGTCACTTCCTAGATAGAAATGTGGCCTCAAATTGGAGGGAAACCTCTTGTTGACTAGAAAAATCCATTGGAATGCTATGCATGTCTCTAATCAATGTTTCTGTCATGTTAACATTCCAAAATATGAAGGATTACACAGGTTGATCTATCAAAATTATAAGTTTCCCCAGCTAATCATATGATTATACCATTTCATTTGGAAGCAAAGACTTCAATCAATATTCTTTCATTTTGTTGATTTTTGGGTTTCATCACCATGATGAAATGTTGTATACCACATACCTTGTGTAAGGAAGTGTCTCATCACATAATTAATAAGTAAATCTTGTCCTCTAAGATGGAAGTCAAAAAACTGTTTTGTATAAGGTATAAAATAATAAACATTTTCAGCTTCAAAGCTATGTAGGTTTCTGCTATATTCCTCAGTTTTCTTCTTTAACTCATTAAAAATGTAAAAACTGTTCTTAGCACACAAAGTGTACAATAATATACTTTAGATAGAATTTGGCCCCAGGGAATAGGTTTATCCATCTCTGCTTTGCGTGACTGGAGGTCATAGCAAATGAACCATGTACTGATGAGGAAGACCCTCTAGGACATGATGATGTATTCCACATGAAGGCACATCATGATTTATTGCTTCCAACTCAAGCATTCTTTCACTGACTATGGAGATTTTAATTAAATTCCAATTTGACTTTTTCAATGTGCTATGCAAAGTTTGGTGGGAAGCATTCTAGATGGAAGAATGGATGGGGGCCCCTGCCCCAAATAAAACTACTTGAATCAAATCACATCAAGGTAGCTAATTTTAAACTCTACCTAGAAATATTCAGTAACTGTTCCAGAAGTTAGGACAAAGCATTGTATTAAACAGAGCTGTGCAGTCATTCTCTTTCTCCCAAGAAGAACAATGGCTGCCACTGAATACCTACATCACTCTCAACTATTAATACTCACATGTGGAAATTTATTTATTCATATTTTATTATTTTATTTTTCCAAATTTGTGGGTTGTCTTTTCACTCTGTTGGTAATTTCTTTTGACATGCAAAAGCTTCTCAATAATAGGAGGTCCCAGTTGTTAATTCTTTCAACTATTACCTGTGCAGTTCAACTTTTGTTCGTGAACTGTTTGCCTACCCCTATATTTTCAAAATTTCCACCTACTTTCTCTTCCAGGAGATTTAGTATTTCTGTTTCAGTGTTCAGATCTTTAAGCCATTTTGATCTTAGTTTAGTGTGTGGTGATAGACCTGGGTCAAGTTTTATTTTTCAGCATGTAGAGAGCCAGTTTTTCCAGCACCATTTGTTATACAGGCTATCTTTCTTCCAGTAAGCATGTTTGGTGAAGATAAGGTGTCTTAGTGTGTTTTTACTGGCTCCTGCATTTTCTGATCTATTCCACTGATCCTAAGGTCTATTATTTTTGCCAGTATCATGCTGATTTTATCACAATAGCTTTGTAGTATAATTTAGAGTCAGGAATTGTAATGCCTCCTGCCATGTCTTTCTTTCCCCAGGATTGTGTTTACTATTCTAGGTTTTTTTCTCTTTGAAAATAAATTTTAGCAATGATTTCTTGAGAGCTGTGAGATATGTTGGTGTTATTTTATTATTTTTTTGTGGTCCACTCAGCAAACCTGCTGGGTGAGGCTGGTGCAGCATGTTGTGCTAGGAATCAAACTGCGGTCTCTGTGCTTTGCCTAACCTTGCCTAAGTAGGTGCTTTAGATCACTGAGCCATCGCGCCGGTCTCACATGTGGACATTTAATGAAGAAGACGCTTGCTTTTTTATCTTGAGGTATACAGAAACAGGACAACTATTTGTAGACTTTCTGTGAGGTTTGTGTTTGGATAGAAATAGAGAATATCATGAGTGGTGTGCTATGAGAGTTTGGTGATCTCCCCAGGGATTTACCTACCATGGATGACTTTCAGCATCTTAAGTTATTTCTCATGCATATTTGTGTGTGTCATGCTCTTTCTTATATATGTTCCTTCACAAATATCATAGATTAGTAACTTTGAGTTCCTGGAAAAGATGAGTAGGGGTGGATGGAGTAACCAAGAAGCAGGAGGACCCAGTCTCTCCACTTTCTTGGGTTGTGATGAACTACATTTCCCTGTGGTGTGATAACTGTGCAAGAAGGAACATATTGGAATTGCATTCTATGAGCTGAGAAACAGCATCCACAGAAGGGAGAATTGTGTGGCATGGAATGTCATCTAGTAAACGCTTAATTCCTACATCCTGTTGGTAGGTTATAACTGGGGCTCAGAGAACTTGTGCAGATTTAGGACATCATAACGAAACTTGAATCTGTAAGACTTACAAATCAATCCATAGAAGATGTGTATGCCAAATTAAGTTACCTACTTCACTCTTCTGTTTTAACCTATGCATAATGTTTCTCATTTCTCAAAACTCAGGGTGATAGTTGTTTTTGAGTTTCTACTTCTCTCCCCCAAGGAGTTCCTCTCTGTGTGGTAAATGCTAAGTTGAACTCAAGATTTTCCTTGAATAAATACAATTGGATATATGCACAGTGGAAAAGATATGATTACATCATAGAGACCCAGTAAAGGAAATCAACAGCAGCTCTATAACTTATATATTATTGAAACTTTGTAATTATATCAGAATGAGCCATGAGACCATATTTCAAAGTACTGTATCACCTATCTTTCTGTGGATTCTTGCTTTTCAGTGTGTCTACTCTGTCCATGACATTTATATTTTGATCTGGAAATTTTCTTTCTAACTTCTATAACTTATTCATACATGACATCACTTTCAAAAATGTACTGTGGTTATACAGAATCTTTAGTATTAGAATGTGGAAGAAAAGCATCTTACATTCACAATGGGCTCTGAACTTTGACAGCCTTCCCACAGACATTATCACTATGGATAAACAAAGGATATTTGAAAGGAGAAATGTTGCTTATTAAGTACTCTGATATGATAGTGATAATCACAAATGTGCTTAGTACTAGTCCACAAGCTGATTTGACAAACATAATTCCACTACCTTGCAGGGCCCCTGTATTATGAATATCTAGATAAATACTTCACTTGTATTTTTTTTAAATAAAAAGAATACTGCTGGTCATTTTCAGGAACTGGTACATGTGTGTAACATATTGTGATCATTTTCACTTTCTCCATGCCCCTCGCCCTCCCTTTGACATAGATTCCCTTGCTCATCTCCAAGAGCAAACCTTTCAGTTCCTATCATCTCTCCTTCATTTTATAGCTCTTTTATTTATATCTTAGGTTTATCATATAGGAGAACTCATGCAGTACTTAATCTGCTAAGTCCAAAAGTCCAGTTTCATCCACTTCCCTACAGATGACATAATTTAAATTCTTCCTCCTGTGGCTGAATAATATTCCACTGTGTATTTGTACCACTGTTTCCTTCTGGCCACCTGTGGATGGGCACCTAGGCTATTTCTCAGCTCAACTACCATGATTTGAGTTACTAGAAGCATGGTTCTGGGTGTATCGCTCATACTCTCTTTTATACCTAAGAGTGTTATAGCTGGATCAAATAGTATTTTTATTTTTAGTGTTTTGAGAAAATTTCATGCTCAGTTCTACAGAGGCTTTACTAATTTACATTTCTATCAACAGTATAAAAAATTTCTTTTTCTCTGATATCCTCCCCAGATTTCACTGTTTCTGTAACCTTGATAATAGCTATTATGTCTGGGGTGAGATGGAAACTCAACAGAAAAGCTCACACTGTTCAAGTGGCTACTGATTAGATATTTTTGAAAGATAGCAGAGAATAGTTTTAGAAAAATAATCATTGCTAGTCTTTTAAGTATCACAAGCTAGAACAGAATTAATTACCCTATAGCCCATCACTGGCCTACTAACATGCTTTTGATATTTTACTTCTACTTCTCTTCTTAGGTTTTAATCCTTTCTGAGGTACATGTTACTAAAATCCCTTCAGAGATACTGACACTGCAGGTCTCTAAGCAGGCTAAATATGCACAACCAACTCTTCAACACTAACTACCCCCATGGGCCTTGCTACAGATGCCAATCACATGCAAAGCCTCCCTTTGTCTCCCTGGAAAGTTTTGGAAAGTAGTTGAAGTGTACACCATCAACATTCTCAGAGACCAAAAAAAAATTATTCTGAGATTTTCTATTCCTATGTCCTTCACAGAAAGTGACTGGGCATACCCACCCTCAGCCTAAACTCACATTCTTCTCATACAGAGACCTTCGCAGTTGACACTAACTGGTCCTTCCCTCCTCCACCCATGAACCAATAAAAGATGCTCTTTTTTTTTTTTAACATTTTTACATTTGTTGAACATTAGCTATGTACAACAATGTGATTATTTCATCTATGTTTTCTCATTTACTTCTTATTCTCTTCTTTTTTCTCATCTTTTTATCACCTTTTTCTAAAGAAATTATTTTAAAGAGAGTATGTTAATAATTGGCATGACATTAGAAATGGTACACATTTAGAACACCAAGATGGCAGGCATTTCAAGTATGATTTTTTCTATTATACATTGCTG
The DNA here is from genome assembly GCA_004027165.1 of Ctenomys sociabilis. Classification (NCBI taxonomy): domain Eukaryota; kingdom Metazoa; phylum Chordata; class Mammalia; order Rodentia; family Ctenomyidae; genus Ctenomys; species Ctenomys sociabilis. The sequence goes on along the minus strand of PVKA01004762.1, from coordinate 12,083 downwards.
TCCTCAATGTAGTTGCTTGGTTAATATCAACATCAGAGTTAGTTAAGGTGAAAATTGGTGGAAATTCCTGGTACAATTACCTCCATATCCTGTATATATAGTTGAATGATCCCCCAACACCTTTTTTCTTATATTCTTTCCTTTTCTTCCTCTTCATTGTTTAATACTTAAGTTCCATTTATTTCCATTTAACTGTATCTGTTACACCTTTCATGTTTTATTTCTTCTTTTGGGTTCTTACTCTAGGAAAATAATAGGATATTTATACATGTAGGTCTCATTTATTTTATTTATGAGTATGACCTCAAGCTACACCCACTTAAATATGAGTGCTTTGAGTTTGTCTTTTCTTTATAGTGCAGAAATATTCCACTGTATAACAATACCACATCTTTTTTTATTCATTTCTCAGGCTATGGGCATTTTGGTTGTTTCCAGGATTTGACTATGACAAATTGTGGTGCTATAAATATGGTTGCATATATATATATTTATGACACAATGATTTCAGTTCTTTTGAGAAAATTCTCAGAAGGGGAATAGCTGGATTGAATGGGATTTCCAGTCCTGGGTTTTTGAAGAGTCTTCACACTGATTTCCATACTGGTTATACCAGTCTGCATTCCCAACAGAAGTGGAGAAGGGTTCCTTTTTCCACATAGCTGCTCCAATATTTGTTGTTGGTTGATTTCTCTATGATAGCCATTCTTTCTGGGTGGAGATGGTATCTCAGTTTTTCTGTTTTAATTTGCATTTCTCAAATGGCCAGTGATGTGGAGCATTTTTTCATGTATTTATTTGGCTCTTGTATTTCTTCCTCTGAGAAGTGTGTATTCATCTCAGATACCCATTTTTGAATTGGGTCTTTAAATTTTTGGGCCCCAATTTTTTGTTCTTTATATATTCTAGACAGAAGACCTTTGTTTGAGTGATTATTGAAAATGATTTTTTTTTCCCTAAATTTGTGCCTTTTCCCTTTGCTGCTAATTTCTTTGGACATGCAGAAACTTCTCAGTAAGAAGAGGTCCAGTTCTTGAAATATTGTTTCAAATATTTTCAGTGCAGTTTGATTTTTGTTCCTGAACTGTTTGCCTACTCCTGTATCTTCAGATTTCCACCTACTTTCTTTTCCAGGAGATTTAGTGTTTCTGTTTTAATGTTTAGAATTTTAATGCATTTTGACTTTAATTTAGGGCATAGTGATAGACTCCGGTCTAGTTTTAGTTTTCTGCATGTAGTGAGTCAGCTTTTCCAGCACCATTTATTGAAGAGGATATCTTTCTTCCAGTGAATGTTTGGCCCCTTTGTCAGACATAAGATGGCTGAGTGTGTTGCAGTTTTATCCACAATAAACACTCTATCTTAAAGAGAAGCTGATCCTTCCACATGACAGCATCCAGGATATGATCCTAGGAAAGCAGTCATGTAAAGTACACTGAAGAACATTGCTAGTATTTTCTGAATTCAGTCAGGCCAACTGTAGGCTTTAATCCCAAGGTGCATTGAGCATGGGTATCCTATCGATTGAGATCCAAGTAAATTAGGTGCTTTATCCAAGTTGCAGTACTGGGCCACTTACAAGAGAAAGCCAGAATCCTTTACTTATAATTTATGTGTCAGAATACCCATCATAGTTTTAAAAAAATTGTTGGTAAGTAGGACTGAAATTCAATGTGGCCATCAAAATGATTAATAATGCCTAACATTCCTGTTGAGGTTATTCTTTTTTTCAAGAAAGAGATATTAATTGATGAAAACTTACTATAATATTTAATCAATGAAAGAATATTTAACTAACATTAATTATAGTTACCATTTAAACATCAATTATGGATCTGTCTCAAAGATGAAATTAACTCCACTATTACAAGTACAGAACAAGTTATTATTCCCATTTTATAGTGGCTAAAACTGAAACTTGGAAATCTCAACTTATTCTTGTCCAAAAGTTAGAATTTGAAAAGTAAGATGCAAATTTGATTCTCTATAATATGAAATCCTACAATATTACCCAGAAAAGTAATGCATTAAATGACTTTCACTACAGTCCAGGAAGAGGTGGGGAGGGGAAGTGTCAAAGAGCTTCTCATAGGTGCTTAATGAGAATGAAGTGAAGTTATGGATAATCATTTCAGGATAATCTCAAGTTGAATTATGAGAGTAAGAAGGGGTTTGTTTTCAAGAACTAACGAGTCTACAGACCTCTCAGCCATATATATCCTTTATGCTAGTTATGGTCAATCAACCATGTCTAATTTAATGACTATTCATTTAGCATTTATTTATTTATTTGTATGTGGTACAGGATCTCACTATGCAGCTAAGACTTGTAGCGATCCTCCTGTTTTCAGCCTACCCCACACTGGGATTACAGGTGTGTGCCCCCATGCTCTGACTGGGCCGGCTCAGTGGAGTTGGGTGTGGGGCCAGTGTGGCCGGTAGTGCATGCAGGGTATTGAACCGGGGTTTCTATGCTTACCCAAGCAGGTGCTTAGTCCCCTGAGCTATCTCACTGGTCCGTGGCTGTTCATTTATGTAAATGCTCTGTAGCCACCTGCTAGCGTGGCAGACACACACATACACAAATGGTGGCATGTGGTGTTAGTCCAGCACAAAGTATGCTGTGCTTGGGGTGATTCACCTACCTAAAGCCACCCAAAGGTACTCCATAAGGAATTTCATGTGAGCAAGGGAATTGATGAGAGTCAATAAACATTGTGTGTGAAATTGCACTGCTCATTCATCCCTTAGGGAATCGCTGTGGAGAAGGATACTCACAGTATGCATGTGTTCTCTGGGTCCAAGTCCACATGATTCCCTCATGTGTTTGAGAGGAACAACCACATGACTAATAGAAGCCTGCACAAATCCCCAGATCAGAGGGAGGGACCATAAGAGTGTAGAGAGCCAAGCTTGCTGTAAGTCATAAAGACCAGACTTTCTCTGGTTAGACATTTTGTTCAATGCTAATTATATTATTCTTTTTTTTTTTTTACAAGTACCAAGTATTGAACTCAGGGCCTTACACTTGCCAGGCAGGAGCTTATGCCACTGAGCTATCTCCCCAGCTCTAATGCCAATTATAGATCAACATTGTTTAGTGACTGTGATTCATAGACTTGTGACTCTGTCATGTAAGCTTATGATCCCTGTGTTCTTGAGTTTTCCAAACCAAGACATGCTGAGGGCTCCTGAGGAGTCACAGGGGTCCTCCCAAGGAGCTGCTACTGTAGCATCTATGTGATTCCTGATGGCAAAATGTTCATCTCCCAGGGTCAGCTGGAATCAGAAACCCAATTTTCTAGTTCTGCAGAAAAGCTCAGTGGATACTTTGGACTGCAATTCATGGACCAGTGGACATTCATGCGTGTTGATTTCCAGGGGCCAACACAATGGGTTGACATTTTGATGATTTATTTATGTATTTGTTTGTTTATATTAATACTCATGTTGAATAAAGCTTTAAAGCACATATGAATTCTCTCCTGGAGTTTGCAGAGAGAGAAAAACATCATATATACTTGCAATAAAATCATATGAATATTTAATGTGCTGAAAAAGTTACTTAACTTTAGAGACCTTGTGACCTTTTCTCTCTCTTGTCTCACTGTCCCAGTTCTGTTATTACCAATGAGATTTCTTAGCGGTGAATTGGAGAACAATGTGTCCCTTAGAAAAGATGTGATCAGTCAACAAATGGACTGAACTTCCAAAAGGTCACAAGAACATTTTACAAAAATTTGGTGCATGACCCAGAAGGGGATGAGACTGCCAGTGTCCTGATGTCAGGCTCTCCCTGTTCCCCACTATATACAGCATTGGCCCTCCAATTAGCAGCGTGATCCTCTGAGGTACTCACATTGAATTCTGGTTACAATATAATTAAAATCAGAGTAGTCACAGTATATGGAAAACTGTGTGTAGAAGGCCCTTTCACAACAGATGGGTAATTTTCCATATTCAGATGGGGGAATTATCGCAAAAAGGTCAAAGCACACATTGCAAGAGTTTTGTGGCCAGCTGAGTCCTTCATCGCAGGACACAGCTGTTTGCATCCTCCTCCTGCTCCCATTACGCTAGTTTGTGCACAGTGCTGCTGCGTTGCCAGCCTGTTTTTCTTGTTAGTAAAGGGTCCCACAAATTAGGAAAAATTTTAGACAACTGTCTGTCTGACAAAGGCCTTCTATCTAGAACATATATAGAACTAAAGAAAAAAGTCAAGCTGCCTAAATTTGGAGACTTGATCCCAAAATGGGCATCTGAGGTAAAGGTACACTTCTCAGGGGAAGAAAAATTAATGGCAAGTAAATATATGAAAAAATGTTCAACATCATTGGTATTTTGAGAATTGCAAATTAAAATGACACTGAGATTCCATCTCACCCCGGAAAGAATGGCTATCATCAAGAAGTCAGCCAATAACAAATGCCAAAGGGGCTGTGGGGAAAAGGAACCCTTCTGCACTTTTGGTGGAACTACAAGCCCGAACAACCACTATGAAAATCAGTGTGGAGATTGCTTAAAAAGCCAGGATTGGAGGTCCCATTCAAGCCAACCATTTGCCTCCTGGGAACTGTACCAGAAGAACTGGAAACCTCTTACCACAGTGATATATGTGCACCCATATTTATAGCATTGCAATTTGTCACAGGTAAATCTGGAAACAAAAAACAACAAAACAAAACAATGGAAACAACCTAGATGCTGAAGAATGGATAAATAATATATGGTACATCAACACAATGGAGTACTTTTCAGCTATAAAATGGGATACATTTGAGTATTTTGTCGGTAAATGAATGTAACGAGAACATACTCTTAATTGAAATATATCAGAAACATGTGCAAATATCGTATCCTTAGTATGAGAATGTGAAAGAGAAAAATGGAATCTGAAGTGTACAATAGACACTGGTAAAAGAGAATGAACTTACTCAAAAGAAAAGAGTTACTGAGTTGTGGAGGACAGGAAAGGGAGTGGAGGAAAGAGATTTGTCTATGTATGCAAGCAGGATGATTTGGACAACTGTATGTGCATTTCTGTCGATCTATGAAAAGGAGTGGTTAACGCCTTATTTCATCTCTTTTTTCAAATGTTTGTACTTTTTCCCTTCTTAATTTCTCATACACTTCTTTCTTGTTTTCTTTCTCCTTCCAATTTTACATGCACATATCTGGTAATATGAATGACTGATTGAAAGACAACACTATGCATTACAACATATTCTGTGAAATTCATATTACTTTGTTAAGTGAAATTCGGTATCAGTTGTAAATATTTCTGTTCGAATTCTAATTTGTACACTCTTAAAAAAAAGAATAAGGTCTGTGGGCAAGGAGAGGTTGCAGTGAAATTTCCAGTGTCAGAAAGCCATAGCCAGGAGGACTGGAGGAGGTTTCTGATTTCTCCGGTGCTTCATCAGTAGGATTGTCTCCTTACTTTGATTCTTTCTGTTCTTGTTACCTATTCAGAGTGGTTTTGCTCATAAAACTCTACATACAACTGCAAATATCTATATTGTGCTCCTGTAATGCTTGAATTAATTTTTCTCCTGTTAGAACTCATGGAGCATATTTTATATTTATTTGGATGGCATAGGGTTATTTGAAGTACAAACATCTTTAAATGTGGCAGCTATCTCATGCTAACTGGAAATATTAACATTTTAAGAAGTTACAAAAATAGCTAACTAAAGAATAACCTGGTGACATACTATATTCTCAAAAACTGTGAGAGTGGATAACACATCTTCCTGTCACAAAAGTGATGACTATTTCAAGTGATGTATTTATTATTTATGTATGTTTTGTTGTTCTACAATGAACATATACATTAAATATCATACTCGGCTCAACAAATGTCTATACATTTGTCAGATTTTCCAGGAGATAGCTCAGTGGCACAAACACCTGTCTGGCAAACACAAGATCCTGAGTCTGATTCCCAGTACCAAAAAAAAAAAAAAAAAAAAAAAAAAAAAAAAAAAAAAAAAAAAAAAAAAAAAAAAAAAAAAAAAAAAAAAAAAAAAAAAAAAAAAAAAAAAAAAAAAAAAAAAAAAAAAAAAAAAAAAAAAAAAAAAAAAAAAAAAAAAAAGAAAGAAAGAAAGAAAGAAAAGAAAAACAAATAAGTAAAGAAAGTATTGAAAAATAAGAAATAAACTGGACCAAAAGTTGCATCTCTAATTTTCTGAAAATTGTGAGAGAGAAGGTATTATACTGACACAAGAATGGTATTCACAAATATTTAAAATCCTATTGTAATTTCTTATTTGTAACATTAGCATTTACATTTTATAAGTCAACACATTAAATAATAAAAACTGAGGAAATGCTTACAATCTTCTTTAAAAATCATTTTGACTTTGAGTTCATATAGGATCCCTATAAAAGTAAGTACTTCACATTCCAAAGGATTAAAGAACGCTCAGTGATTAAAATATAGACAAGTACATGGGAGCCCTTCCTTTTGCTCTTGATTTCATTTTTCCCTCTTTCTAGATTAGATTGGGGTAAATTAATTAAATCCACATCCTGCTGGGCAAATTCCCCTCCCTCATTACTGTTTCTACTCCCCTCTCTCCTCCTATCGACACAGAATGACCACGAGACCTAAAATAGATGCTCATTATTTTCCTCCTTCACCCCATTCTGTTCAAAGTGATGCCTGGCTGCTTCAACTGTGAGACCCCGTTAACACAGACCTCATTAGAGCCAAGGATGGAGCAGCCCACAGGAACAGGGCTAGCACAGGGCACAAACAGGAAAACGAATACCACATAGGAAGCTTTCTACATTCTATTTTTAATTATAGAAGAAAAAGAAAGCAAATGAATGTGCATCATACAGTGGGCAGTACCTGCCCTGATGGATATAGGAACTATATCCGTTGTTGCTTTTTTGTAGGAGTCAGCACAACTGGTAATTACTAGACTATGGGTCTCATGCATTTTCTCTGCTGTGAAATAAGCTAAACTTCCCTGGGAAATTATGTAAGAAAAATGTACAGGGGTTTGTGAGAAAGGTATTGACAGAAGTTGGTGCAGGCTTGTGACTTTGCAAGTATACGCTACCCAGATTTTTGTTTTCAGTTCTAATTTTTGCCTATGCTTTGAGAAGTTTAAGAATACCACACTTTGAGCTGTGTACACTTGTCAGGTAGGCTTGGAAGCCTCCATCCGTGCCAAGCTCAGAAGTAGCAGTGGCCTTGTCCTAGGAACCTGAGGTACAAACAGCTTTGCCCTAAAGAAGGACTTCCTAGACCAGTGGTGGCCACAGGCTATTTGTTTCATTGAAAACTCTGAAAAAGACTCACCACCACTATCCTAGACACTACAAGGTAAATTGACATGAAACAGTGAATGAAACTATGTATTTTAACTCTGTCCCTATGTGTATGTAATCAGGGCAAAGCACTTCTATAGAAAAACAGCTAAACTTTGATATGTATTAAATGAAATGTTTTAATAAGCCAGTTAAATATATCTCTGGTCTTGAAAAAAATTATTTCAATATATATTCTAATATATACTACTAGTATACTATTAGTTTATCTTAATTCATTGAAAAGAAAGTTTGGTGTTACCCTGTTTGCTTGTTTTTTAATTTTATTTTATTGAAGTACAAATATCAGTGAGACAGTTTTAAGATACCTTGACAAGATGGATTTGATAAATTAATACATTGCAAACTGTTTTCATAATGTTTTGGTATCATAGAAGGTGCATACATGATATTATACTTACAGATATTATTATACCGTATGTCTCTTATCAGTAAATTATGAGAGTGTAGCTGTCTTCGTATCTTATTTTTTATACCTGAACTACATCAAAAATTCAATAATTAATACTTTCTACCTTTCTATTTTCCTAGTGGTTGTCCATAGTACTAGAAGCCGACATAATATGTCTGTCCAACCACCATTAGTGCAAATCTTGCCTCTCATAGAATTATGTAGAAACACAGCGTTATCTATCCCACCTGTACTGTCCATACACACACATCATGATTCTTCCTTTCTACACCCCTTCCTTTGTCTACACCTGTCAGAGATGGGCACTCCATTGCCATTCAACTAACTTAGGTGCCTGAACTTGACGACACAATCCAACACAGTTTACCATGTTTGTTTTTTGTAAAAAAAATTGCTGCTTATGTCTTGTACTTGAGTAATCACTTTGATGATAATGATATACAGTGTAGTAACTACTCTTATTATCTTAATTGAGTATGACATTTTATTTTGCAATAAAATGAAAATGTAACTTTCCATTTTGAAGGGAAATTAGAAGAAAAAAAGAATATCATATTTTTTCTCATTGTACAAGAAAGAATTTCTAACCGAATTCTCCCTATCCCCAAAATGAGAGAAAATTAGAAAATAATCAAAAGCAGTTTGCAACAATAAAGAAAAGGGGACATCAGTTAACACTCTTATGACAAGGAGCATCTTATGGCCTAGGAATGTAATGAAACATTCTTGTCTACATGGAATTAACATGCAAATTGTGAATTTATTATAATATATCTTAAATAATCAAATATTTTTAAGATGGAATTTACAAAGCAATTTTGCATCCAATCTCTCTGTGAGAATTCTATAAGTCAGAAAAGATAAGTATTTCATTCTTATATATAAAGAAACCAAAGATCAGAGAAAATCTGTGATTATACAAGGTCATACTTAACTGCTCAGGAAAGACAAAAAAGAAATAAAGCAAAGGTGTAACAGATACAGTAAAAGAGAAAGAAATATAATTTAAGGATTAAACCACAAAGAGGAGAGAAGGGAGAAAAGGTAGGGGTAAAATGTGCAAGTATATATACAAGATGGCTGACGTGGTCATACTATGAATTTTCATCAGTATTGCTAAAATAGCAGTTAATGTGTAGAGCTTTCTCTTGACTAACGGTGTATTCTGATATATGGGAACTAAGAACCTACATGGAGGACAGCAATGTGTAACAGAAAAACCATGCTTAAATACCTGTCATTTTGGTCTTTTAAATGTGTACCATTTCTAATATCATATCAGCCATGACTATACTCTCTAAAATACACTTTTTACAAAAGATAATAAAAGAAAAAAAAGAGACAAGAACAAAATTTTATAATTCCTTGAAAGCAATATTCAGTCATATGTTCAATCTTACATAACTTTATCTGTTAATCTAAGCAACAGATTTGATGATAAAAATAGACAATACATCAACCATTGTTAATCAGCCACTCTTGCTTTGAAAATCTGTAACATATGTGTTGTTGTATGTTACCCTTTTTTGTTTTCGGTTCTAATTTTTGTTTTTGCTTTTGTTTTTACTCTTCAAAATAATATATATATATATATATATATATATATATATATTCATTTATTTATTTTATTATATATATGCATGTAGTGCATGAAGTGTGCTGACTTTTTCCCTGTGTTCTTCTGATACTTTGCACTCACATTATGTTCAGGTTTAATGGTATGATGACTGATTTCATAGACAGACTTGCTTGGAATGCAAAGTTACTATTTGTTTGACCAAACATTATTATAGGTGTTTCTATGAGACTGCTTTAGATAACATTAGTATTTCAACGAGTGAATCAAGTAAAGTAGAATGTGTTGCATAATATGAATTGGCCTCATTTCCATTAGTAGAAAACCAGAATATAGAATTGTGTCTCTTGACCTCCCACCAACTCTTATTTCTACAGCAGCCTGTCTACCTCTGGACTTGAACTAGGACGTTGACTCTGTAGATTTGGGGTTCACCACTCAGCAGAAGCATATGACACTATTCTTTACAATAAATCTTTCTCTGTTGCTTTATGTACCTCTTTATATGCATATTATGCATACATATATATGCATATGTACATATAGTAAAGATATATACATATATATTACACCAAAAGTGGCTATTCACTTCAGAAGGTCATTGAACAAATACATGGCTGGAAGTTCTTCTCAACCACTTTGAATGCCTCTTATGATTGTAGAGGCCAAACATAATTTGTACTAGTCTTATGATATCTCAATAAACTTGGTATTAAAATATGTATACACATTATTTTCCTGATGCACACTTTTCTGGCAGACTCTGAATATATAGGGTGACACAACTGGAGTGTCTGTGTATATAAAGACAAATATAGAGGAGCACATGCATGGTGCATATTTGACCTATTAGCTTCTAGAATTAGCAGAGTTCTGATTTTCATATTACAAATTTACCATTTGGGCTTGTGAAACCTAAAACCAAAGGAACACCACTATTTGATTTTAATAAACCTAAAAGTCATTATATATATAAAATGTTAATGTACATAACATTATAATATATTATATACATTAACATTATATAACCACTGTCATTTATAAAAGAAGTAACATTATCTTCTAGACCAGGGGCTTGCAATATTTCTTCATAGCTCCTAAATTTTGAAAAACTATTGCCTTTTCAAATATTTTTGTATAAATGTCTAAAATTTATTGTTGTAAGTTTAAATATTTTCATAGAAGATGTAATTATTATATCAATATTGTCTGTAACAATAAAATTCCTTTTCACCACATGTTTGAAGCTAGGCTTTTAACTTTCCTTGAAGAAATTGTCCATGGCCTACACTAGCAATGTAATCACATTTACCCAATAGAATTACATTCTTTCATGTTTATTTCAGTTTTATCATTGCTGAAATTTATTTCTAAGATAGAAACTTATAGAAGGAGGAGAAGGGGAGTCATCTGAGAAATAATTAAGATGTGGTGTGTACTTGTACTAACTTTCCACGTTGAGTGGGTTCAGTATAGACTGAAAACATGTACTCATGGAAGGATAAATAAATACAAGTTTTAAAGTTCATACACTTCAACAAATAAGCAATCCCTATATTGTACCATAAGACCATAATTTTAAATGAAATAATAAGAACCACAAGAATAGTGCACTCTTTTTCTTATGCAAGAAACCTAGCATATAAAGCAAACAGATGGGTTTACCCTCACTATCTGTCTAAATATCAAACATCTTTTTTAAAAAAGCAAAGAGACTTCATAAGAAGTAGGAAGGGGAAGAGGATAAAGGAATGCAGAGAGGGGAGACCAAGTGGAAGCATAAGGGATGAAACTAGGGGATGAGGTGTGTTATGGTCATGCACCAACTTCCTGCAAGGAATGGAAGCACTATGGGCCTTACAGTCCTCCATAAAGAACAGAAAAGCAGGAAACGTTCCTGCATTTATTTTATGAGATGCTACTATAAACTTGAAAAAAAGAAAAGCATACATAGAGGCCATTTTTATGGACAAACAGAGAATTAAAACAATTAATGGGCTGGGGAGATAAGTGTTTGCCTGGTAAGCACAAGGTGCTAAGTTTGATCCCTGATACCAACAAAGAAATTAATATACCATTTGTGAATTAAATCTAGGAACATTTGTAAATGAGATGTTAGGCTTTTCCAAAAGTCTTAGACTGCTTTAACATTAAACAAAAATTTAATTTTGCATTTCATATTAAGCTATATATATATATATATATATATATATATATATATATATATATATATATATATATATATATATATATATATATATATATATATGAATGTATATATTCCTTTGAAGGTATGAAGCCACGTTGTAGATGAGAAAACCCTTATTCAAGCCAATGTACAGAGAAAAGGACATTTCATGTGTTATTTGTGAAATGATCCAAAGGTAAAGACAAATTTTGGAGTGATTTGTCAATCTCTAAAAACATTGCTATATATTTTAGGCATTATTCAAAAATCCTAGACTCCTCAAAAGAATAGGAATAGAAATCCCATTCAAGCCAGCTATCCCCCTACTGGGAATTTTCCCAAAGAATTTGGATACATTGTATCATACAGATATATGTGTACCTATGTTTATAGCAGCACAATGTGTGATAGCAAAATCTTGGAAACAACCAAGATGTCCATCACATGAGGAATGATTGAAAAAGATGTGGTATTTCTATATAATGGAGTATTACTCAGCTATTAAGAATGATAAGTTTGAAGCATTTATACTGAAGTGGATGCCACTTGAACATATACTCATAAGT